>MU790865.1:0-24904 GCA_027886635.1 Lentinula boryana | reverse complement strand
TATTGACTATTTTCTCTGTAGTTCCTTTCCTTCCGCGGTTTAGAACCGTGGGAGTTTACGGACCAGGTGAGGGTTTAAGATCAAGGTTCGGCGGACTTTTTTCCCGCTATCGCCATTCTTTGCCATCAAAATTCTGATAGTTTAACCCAACACTATGTTGGACTCATATGTAATACGTTTCTCTTTATTTCAATATTTGAGGTACATACACGACCAATTACTTACAAACTGGGCCTGCACCCACTGAGAACCTTTTGTTCGCCTCTTTTGCTACAGTACTGATAAAAGAGTCGTGAGGATTGCTATCAATAAGGTTAAGCACTGTTAAGCTGTGTGAACACAAGCAAATTGATTTTGGACCACATGTTTGACAGTGTATGCCAATAAAGGTGTCACTTTGACTGATGGAGAGAAATGGAGACTTGGCAAACTATAGTCTTTGAACAGACACATGATGCAGTGACTGCTTCAATCTTCCTCACTGCATCAATGTGAGTCCGTCGAAGGACCAATACATAGTTAACACACTCTTTTTGTCCTTTTTACGCAAATACAAGCACCTCTACATATGGCAGATAGAATAGAATTCGACCTAAGAAACATCCCTTGCCCAGATTTTTCCAGTGTGTTAAGGTTGTGCAGCCGTAAAGGATGAGGTTGATTGTCCGATGCTCCAGTGTGATGTGCAAAGCTCTGAAGCGTGGGAGCTATGGTGATGGCACAAGGGAAGGCTACACAGTCCTTCGGAAGTAAGGGACTTCAGCGAAGCTATTAGCAATGCTCCCTATATGCTATCTGGGTGTCCCAGTGAAGTGTAAAGAAGATTAATATAATTTCGGAAGGTTGCACTGTCTGTATGTCCAGTGCGGTCTGAAATTATGCGAAATAAAGAAGGATATAACTGTTACGAATTGACTCTTTTTCATTTCCTTTTTAGCACTTTAGATGCCCATTCCCTTTTAGGTACATTAGCGCTGTGGGCGCTTGTATGCACATCTGTATTATTCTTTTATCTTTTCTTTTACATTTGTGTATGTACACGTGACAGCCTTGCTGCTCTCACATTATTGTAATTATTGTAGATCATTGGCGCAACTCTCTCGTGTCTGTCAGACCATTGACAGATCATTGCCGTTTACCTTCAGTAACCACACACTCTTTATATTGCCTTATTGTTTTGTTGTTGTATATGGACAGCTATACTTATGGATATGGGCTACTCTTATTGTAGGGCCTCATGGCTACGACGCGAGATAGTTCTCATGGATTCATCTTAGGATATGTATATAAGGTAGCATACCTCATAGAGTAGTCTCTATCTCTGATCTCATCTATTCTCCCCAGTAGCTAGACTTGTAGTTGGAGCTCATCTCCTTTCACCTTTATACTATCCTCATTTGATCTTTTCTCATTGTGTGACACCTGGTCTCTTGTGAGCTAGCAAGTCGCTGACAATAACTTGTGTGTTGTGATTTCAAGCTGGGGAACAATATGGAACAATCTGTTACGAATCGACTCTTTTTCTTTTTCATTCTTTCCCTTTTAGTATTTAGACACCTGTCCCCTTTTAGGTACATTAGCGCTGTAGGCGCTTGTATGCACATTTGTTTTATTCTTCTATCTTTTCCTTTACATTTGTTTATGTACAAATGACAGCCTTGCTGCTCTCGCATTATTGTAATTACTATAGATCATCAATGCAACTCTCTCATGTCTGTCAGACCATTGACAGATCTGTTAGGAATACTTCACGTATTCGCATACTTCGCGTGTTCGCGAATACGCGAACGTATTCGCGTCCTTCGCGTATTTGGGTCGGGACGGGTAATGCCAGCTTTGGCATTACCTAACGGCAATACTATTTACTTTCGCGTTTATTACTAATACTGTACAGTTCCAGTTTGCACATAGGCAGAGACGATCACAGCGAGTCCCTCAGTTTGTTACGAATTGACTCTTTTTCTTTTTATTGTTTCTCTTTTAGTACTTTAGACGCCCGTTCCCTTTTAGGTACATCAGCGCTGTAGGCGCTTGCACGCGCGTCTGTATTATTCTTTTATCTTTTCTTTTACATTTGTTTATGTACACGTGACAGCCTTGCCGCTCTCGCGTTATTGTAATTACTATAGATCGTCAACGCGACTCTCTCGTGTCTGTCAAACCATTGACAGATCGTCGCCGTTTACCTTCGGTAACCGCACGCTGTTTATATTACCTTATTGTTTTGTCATTGTATATGGACAGCTATACTTATGGATACGGGCTACTCTTATTGTAGAGCCTCACGGCTACGATGCGAGATAGTTCTCATGGATTCATCTTAGGATATGTATATAAGATAGCATACCTCGTAGAATAGTCTCTATCTCTGATCTCGTCTATTCTCCTCGGTAGCTAGACAAGTATTAGGAGGTCTCTATCCTCACAGCTATACATCTTCATTTGATCTTTCATCGTTGTGTGACGCCTGGCATCCTGTGAGCTAGCGAGTCGCTGACAGAAGATCAGAGATCCTAAACACCACCCGTCACACCCTCGGTCTTCAACATATTGGTTGGATACCGGACCCCGCTGCGTTACAAATTTATTCTTTTCATTTCTTTACTCACACCGCACCCTTTTCCTCTTCCCTCACCACTCCACTTCCCTATCCTATAGCTCGTCTGTATCAGAGCCAGCGTGTGATATTCGCGATTGAAAGTACATACCCACATCGAGACATAGTAGTACGGCTCAACCCGTGCTGGGAGGAAAATACTCCCTCTAGTGTGCCTGACTCCTACCAAGGAGTGTAAATCAGGGCTAGTTACTAAATATCGAGTTTCTTCCTCGGAAGATTCGATAGTGGGCGTTAGAAATCAAAAGCGCCAGTATCTACGATTCGAGAGGCAACGTTGCGCGAGGAGCGAACGTAGACAGCCTTCTGGACTGATACATAACTCGACACAAGCTCTCCTTTTCTAAGCAATCACTTCCCTACGCTATCCTGGCGTTTGCATCAAGACCCCAGGATTTTTCATTATATTCCCGCTCAGCATCACCTACCTCTTCTGACTCGGACTCGACCGTCCACTTATATTCCCCCACCCCGACTCCCTCATATACAACAGAACTCGGATCCGCCATGTCAGATCCCTCCATGCACGCTGGAATACCCGTTGTTCCCATTCCCTCCAACACCTCCGAATCAACCCATAAGAAGGCTCTGTTGAAAGAGCCGGACGTCTTCAATGGGGACACCACTAAATTCCGAGCGTGGTTCCGCACGCTCACAGCCTACATCCGCGAATTGACGAGAACTCGTCAAGTCGTAGATGACAGCCACTCCATTAGTGTGGCACTCTCCTATGTTAGAGGAGGACGCGCTGACTCATGGGCGGAAGTGTTCGAGAATGAACACTGCGATGAAATCACCGGGCAATGGGACATGAGCCTAGCCCAATTCTACGCGGAGCTGAAGGAAAGCTTCGCCAATGTCGCGTTGGAAAAAGAAGCCCGCGACAAGATCACCCACGTCCACCAGGGAAAGATGGCGGCAGATGAATTCTTTAAAGAATTCGAACTCCTGTTGAAAGAAGCAGGATACGATAGGAGGGACAGTCACGTCCTTCAGTTGGCCGAGACTGCGGTCAACCAAGAAGTCCTCAAGGACATCGTTCGAACTCAAACTGAGGAGTTCGAAAGTTATGACGAACTGAAGAAAGTCGTCATAAAGAACGACTTCATTCGACGAAGGTTCGAAGAGAAGTTGAAGTTCAGAGGGAACGCGGGCTGGAGTTACAGCCCCAGAGAACAAAGTCGCGGTCAGGGATCCGCGCAACAGGCCTACGGTAGGCAAGAGCCGAAGAAATGGGAAGGAACGCGAGCGGCGGGACCGACCCCTATGGCGACACGACGGGATGCGACCGGGACGACCTTTGGAGGCACCGGAAGACCTATGGACCTGGACATGGCAAAGGCGAAGGGCCTTTGCTTTAACTGTGGCGAGAGAGGCCACATGAGTAGAAATTGCCCGAAGAAGGGCAAAGCCGCAGTCCGTAGTGTAGAAGTAGACGAAGGTGGTATGGACATTAGTAAAGTAGATACCGTACCCAGCCTGCCAGCAGGTTTTGATATGGAACAATTCGCGGTGTTCGTGAATATGATGGGTTTTGTAAAGGCTCCCCAGTAGATATGGGTCTGGAGGAGCATAATAATTTAAATACTTCGGATATCATAGATAGCGGGCTGGACTTCGTCATAAACACTGGTAGTGTAGCGAAACACGCATCTGCATTCACCAAAAACATAAAAAAGCCCGAAGTAAATAAAAAACCCATACGATACGAACCCGGCACGGCTGAATGGACTGTTCAACGACTAAAAGAGGGAGAACTCCCGAAAGCCGTTGGACTTTTAAGGACTTGGGTACCTTCCTCACGAGTAAGAGAAGCTTCGGAGGAAACCGTCATGGAAATTCGCGCATTGAATTGGAAAACAGCAATCAAAGCTGTTAAAAGTCTAAAAGGAAAACGAAGCTATGTCCGTGGAACACGCGGAAAAAGCTTAAAACTTCCAATCATTGTCAAAACACTGGAGGACAACAGACAAATAGTCACTCAAGGACTACTCGATAGTGGAGCTACGGGCTCGTGCATCGACGCAGAATTTGTTAGACGACACCGGATACCAACTAAGGCATTACCCATCTGGACTCCCGTCTACAATGCTGATGGCACGCTCAATGAATCTGGCTCTATCAACGAGTATGTAGAAGTCCGAATGACTATTGGAGACCACTCGGAACGCGTTCAATTCGGTATCACGAATCTAGGAGATAACTACATCTTCTTAGGACTAGATTGGCTGCGTCATCACAACCCGAGCATCGACTGGGCATCATCAGAAATGACATTTGACCGATGCCCCTCCAAATGTGGTTACAATCCTCACTTCTGGACACCTGAAGACATTCAAATGCGAGCACTCCTCCAAGACGGCGAGCGGTTGTTCATATTCGATTGGGACAGATATGTACATGAGCAGGTACAATCTCGGAAATGGACAGAGGAGAAAGCAGCCGATGAAACGAGGAAGTACTTTGACACCTCCCTACGGTATATCAAGAAGTACCCAGATGTCTTCAGCCAAAAGGAATTCGACCAACTGCCACAACGACGCCCTTGGGATCATGCAATCGAGTTAACACCTGGTTCTAAGCCACTCGATTGTAAGATCTATCCTTTGAACCCAAAGGAGCAGGAGGCTTTGGACGCATTCCTTGAGGAAAACATTCGTACCGGACGTATCCGACCTTCGACATCTCCAATGGCCTCACCATTCTTCTTTGTCAAAAAGAAAGACGGCACCCTTAGACCAGTACAGGATTATCGGAAGCTCAATGAGATGACGGTCAAGAACCGTTATCCATTACCTTTAATACAGGAGCTTATTGATCATCTAAAAGGTGCAACACTCTTCACGAAGATGGACATTCGCTGGGGATTCAATAACATACGGATTAAAGAAGGAGACGAATGGAAAGCCGCGTTTAGAACCAATCGGGGATTGTTCGAACCTACTGTCATGTTCTTCGGATTAACCAACTCACCGGCGACGTTTCAAGGTTTCATGAACCACATCCTTCGGGATTTGATTAATGAAGGACATGTTATAGTTTATATGGACGACATTCTTGTATTTACAAACGACTTGGAGAGTCACCGTCGTATTGTAAACAGAGTACTTGACATTCTCAGGGAACATAAGCTCTTCCTGAAACCTGAGAAATGCTCATTCGAAAAAACGTCCATTGACTACCTTGGAATAATCATTGAGAATGGTACGATCCGCATGGACCTGAAAAAGGTCAAAGCAGTTCAGGAATGGTTAACTCCCCTGAAGAAACACGATGTTCAACAGTTTCTAGGGTTCTGCAACTTCTTCCGTCGATTCATCCGAGGATTCAGTAAAGTCGCGAAGCCCCTAACCGAACTCACTGGGAATAAAGCTTGGAAATGGACACCTCAACAACAAATGAAGTTGAGCGGAATTACGAGATTTACGACAAGGAATTATTGGCTATAATGGATTCTCTAGATGACTGGCGACAATATCTGCTCGGCGCCGAAGATCAGATTGAAATATTTACGGATCATGCGAACCTCCAATATTTCAAGAAACCCCAGAAGCTTAACAGACGCCAAGCACGCTGGGTTCTTGAACTCGCTGAATATAATTTCAATCTCGTTCACAAACCAGGAAAATCAATGGCCAAAGCAGATATACTGTCAAGGATGACAGGTCTTGAGACAGGGGTAAAGGACAACGAAAACATCGTCCTTCTAAAGCCGGAATTTTTCATTCATGCCCTCGATATAACTGCTCCAGAAGATCTATTCCTGTCGGAAATCAGAAAAGCTCGAGGCGTTATCGACAGATTCGTAAAAGAAAATCTTGACGCTAAAAACCCCGACTGGAAGGAAACGGACAACGTTATTGAATGGAAAGGTCGTGTCTATGTACCCAGGAATAGTACTCTTCGTTCCAAAATCATCACTCAGTACCACGATTCACCACTGGCAGGACACCCCGGACAGTACAAGACAGCGGAACTCATTACCCGAGACTATTGGTGGCCAGGAATTACGAGAGATGCTGGAAAGTACGTCGAAGGATGCGAGAAGTGTCAGGCGACAAAATCTCATCGTACCAGACCTGTCGGCCACCTACATCCACACACTGTTCCCGTTGAACCTTGGCAGGTAATCGGCACTGACATGATTGGAGAACTTCCTGAATCTGGAGGATACAATGCAATCGCGATTTTTATTGATCACTTCACGAAGAGACTACAACTGGTACCGACGCATACCACAGTTACCTCAGAAGGGATGGCAAAGATTTACCGCAACCATATCTTTGCGATCCATGGACTCCCGCGAAAAATAGTTCACGATCGAGGACCGCAATATCATTCGCGGTTCATGAAAGAACTTTATCGGTTATTAGGCATTGAGGCGAACTTTACTACGGCATACCATCCACAAACAAATGGCCAATCTGAACGAACGAACCAGGAGATCGAACAATATCTCTGTTTGTTCATTAACTATCAACAGAACAACTGGCACAAATGGTTACCGCTCGCCGAGTTCAACTATAACGACAAAGTACATTCGGTGACAAAGGTCTCTCCCTTCTTTGCGGACAACGGTAGACACCCATACAAAGGCACGGCAACTCAAATGACTTCGGACAACCCCACGGCACAGGCTTTCGCAGATGGAATGAAGAAGATTCGAAGAGAAGTAGGATCAGCGTTAGAGAAAGCCAAAGAAGATATGAAGAAGAAGTACGATGGAAAGAGAAGAAGAGGCATAGAGTATAAGGTTGGCGACAAGGTGTGGTTAGAGGGAACCAACCTGTCGGTAGATCGCCCAATGAAGAAATTAGGCGACAAAAGATACGGACCATTCGTGGTTCAACAGAAAGTAGGACGGAGCTCCTACAAGTTAGAAATCCCCCGCACATGGAAACATGTGCACAACGTCTTCAACGAGGTTCTTCTCACCCCTTACAAAGAACCTCGTTTCCCCACTCAACCTCGAAATACCCGTCCGCCACCTATAGTAGTAGGAGGAGAAGAAGAGTTTGAAGTGGAAGAAATTCTCGACTCCAAGAAAGTTGGTCGAGGAATTAAATACAAGGTCCAGTGGAAGGGATACGGTTCACATGAACAGACTTGGGAACCACGGTCGAACCTTACAAATGTTGACCGGTTACTTAAGGAATTTCACGAAAAGAATCCGATGAAGCCGCGCCCAACCACTCTTCGTCGGATTGAAATTCCAATTTCCTTGTTCCTGACAGAACTGTTTCGACCAATACCTTCTCCCAACACGGATATAATTTCTCCTTCCCTTCCATCCGAAAATTTTTTACTACGACAGGCACATCGTGGAACTCGTGCCCTAAGGAGAGGGTGATGTTACGAATTGACTCTTTTTCTTTTTATTGTTTCTCTTTTAGTACTTTAGACGCCCGTTCCCTTTTAGGTACATCAGCGCTGTAGGCGCTTGCACGCACGTCTGTATTATTCTTTTATCTTTTCTTTTACATTTGTTTATGTACACGTGACAGCCTTGCCGCTCTCGCGTTATTGTAATTACTATAGATCGTCAACGCGACTCTCTCGTGTCTGTCAAACCATTGACAGATCGTCGCCGTTTACCTTCGGTAACCGCACGCTCTTTATATTACCTTATTGTTTTGTCATTGTATATGGACAGCTATACTTATGGATACGAGCTACTCTTATTGTAGAGCCTCACGGCTACGACGCGAGATAGTTCTCATGGATTCATCTTAGGATATGTATATAAGATAGCATACCTCGTAGAATAGTCTCTATCTCTGATCTCGTCTATTCTCCTCGGTAGCTAGACAAGTATTAGGAGGTCTCTATCCTCACAGCTATACATCTTCATTTGATCTTTCATCGTTGTGTGACGCCTGGCATCCTGTGAGCTAGCGAGTCGCTGACACAGTTGTTTATACACACAACTGAGGTGAGCCGCTAATGCTAACTACGATACCAAGTACCTACTCACCGTCTACCTAGTGATCTAACAGGTACAATTAATATATCAGTCGTTTATACACACAACTGAGTGATCTAACAGATTATGAGACTCGAGCTCTAGCCAACTGAGAGATTAAAAGGAAAGAAGCCCTCCATACAAGAAAATAGCGCCAGTTCCTACGATGTCGTCGTCAACGAATATGCCGAACGCACCCTGATTCCCCAGCGAGATGATGCTCGAGGGGGAGGATAACTGGTGGCAGTACAAAAGGGAGGTCACCCTCGTGATCGAATCAAAGGGCTTCGCAGGATACCTCGACGGCTCCACGCCGAAACCAAACGTCAGTCCAAAAGACAGCGCGACGAGTGCGGTAACCACTACTCCAACTCCCCCATACTCAAAAACTCCCGCACCCGAGGAATGGTACGCCCGCGACCGATTCGCTGTCAATACTACCGTCTCGAACATGGTGGATCCCACCAGACTAGGGGTCGACTACTCTAAACCAGCAGCCCAGATCTGGAGCGACCTAATTAGCCAATTTGAACAGAAAAATGAGGAACTCCTTCTCATACACGAGACAAACCTCCGGAACCAACGATACACATACCCTGACGAGACGATGGAGGATCACAAGAAAACGATGCGCAACCTTCTCAAGAAGGCGAGCAATGTGGGCGCAGCGATATCTGACCAGCAGTTCCGGGCGATCGTACTTGCTTCCCTACCGAAGAAATGGGATGCCGATATCTGCAATATGCCGGGAACATCGAGCACGGATGCCCTCATCCGCCTCCAGGCAATCTAGCTGCAGAAGGAGAAGAGGCGCCACGAGGATGAGCAGGAGGAGAAGAAAATCAAGGCTCTCCTTGCGACATACGCGGCGAATGCCATGCCCATAGATAAAAGCAACAAGTTGACGTGCACAAACCCCAACTGCGGAAAGGTCGGGCACAGCATCCAGAAGTGCTGGGCCAAAGGAGGTGGAGCAGAAGGCAAAGGACCACGCACCTGGCGATTCAACAAACAGAACAACCCAAGGGGGCCACAACCTCCGAGCGCGAACAGTGCGGAGGCCAGGGCCATTGATTACGAATCATGCGTTGCTCCCGTCGACACTTTCGTCTTGTCTGCGGACCACGGCGCAGTCGATGCTAACCCCAGTACGTCAGCTATGCCTTCGCCGCCTTCGCCGAACCAAAGGCACATCTCCAGGTCTGACAAACTCCCCAATAGTGATGGTGATTCCCTTCTAGGGAACAAGCGAAGAAGGGAGGAGGAAGGTGTCGCCGGAGGAGTAGGGGACAACGGGTATTTAGTTAGCCAGCGCGAATGTACTGCCTGCACCAATACAACCGCACACGCAACCAATAAACATGAACGAGTGCGAGTGCGAACGTTCATAGATTCGGGAGCCAGCGAACACTGCTGGGTAAACCAATCAGACTTCATTGCGTATAACAAGGTGGAGGGACAACACGGTAACAGTGCTATTGCCGGCGAAGAGGGACGGTTCACAATCCAGGGTATCGGGCAGGCCAGGTTCACCACAAGAGTGGAAGGCAGACCAACGAGCGTCGTCTTAACCGACGTTAGACATACACCCAAATTTGGACACAATCTGATATCACTGTCAACTTTGGACCAGAAACGACTCAAGGGCGAATGGGGAGTGGGAGTACTAACGGTGAAGAGCCCAGAAGGGAGGGTAGTGATGGTTGGTAAAGGACATACAAAAATGTATGAGGTAGAAACACTGCAGGTCCTGGCCGCATCAGCGCGGTCACACGAGAAACCAATGGACATACACACCTGGCACCGAAGACTCGCGCATATCGCGATACCTAGGATCCTACGCATGCAAAGTAAGGGCCTTGTCGATGGGCTGGATATCAAGTCTAAGGACGTGGCAGGTCTCTGCGAGGACTGCTTGTATGGAAAGGCGAAGCGAAGACCATTCGACGAGCGGGTTACCCACGAGACCGAAGTGCTCGAGCGGGTACATATTGACTTGTGGGGGCCAGCGAGAACTAAGAGCCTAGGCGGAGCGACATACATGATGCTGTTCTCCAATGGGGCGTCATCACGACGGGTACCCGCATTTCTACCAGACAAGGCTAAAGAGACTTCTCTGAGGGAATTCCACAGGTACAGGGTGAAAGCCAAAGTACAGACGGGGAAACACCTCAAGACAATCCGGATAGACGGAGGCGGGGAGCTCGACAACGCGCTCATGGAGTCGTACTGCGCGGACCATGGGATCACCGTCGAAAGGATTCCCCCGTATTCCTCTGCGGTGAATGGGATGGCGGAGCAAGGAAATCGCACCATCATGGAAGGCGTGCGTACATTCCTCGAAGACTCCGGCCTTCCTCCCTCATTTTGGGCAGAAGCAGCAGCCACATTCATCTACACCGACAACTTCGTCCCATCAGCGAGGTTCCCCGAACGGGTACCGAACGAATCCTGGTTCCGGAAACGGCAGGACATCTCGCACCTTCGCCCGTTTGGGTGTCGCGCATGGGCCACACTGCCGGCGATCCACACCAACGGAAAGCTTTCCAGGCAAGCTATTGAAGGACGACTGATCGGGTACATGGGGAGAAGAGGTTATCGGCTATGGATTCCGGAGTCCAGGAAAATGGTAGAATCAAGGGACGTGGTGTTCGAAGAGGGGCGTCCCCACAGAACGAGGGCTGGAGAAGGGGAAGAAGAAGGTGACAACGAGCTACTGAACTCGGGCCCTACACAAGGCGAACCCACTGAGCAAGCAGACACTGACCAAGGGGAGAAGTCCGAACTTGGGAGAGACGCAGGAAGGAATCGGCAAAGGCAGCGAGAACCCGTGGAACCACACATGCTTTGCCGCAGCGACCGGATAAGGGAGCTGAAGGAGCGAGAGGCAGCGGACACAGACGCTGAGGTGTCCACACCTGCGCGAGCGGACGGGGACACCCCAGCGAACACTGCGCTCGCCCTGATAGTGCTGAACCCATGGGCGTTCGTGGCATCCGAAGGCGACACATGGGTTCCCGATAGCTACAAGCAGGCACGGAAGTCGCCCGAGCTGTGGAATCCGCCCATGGAGAAAGAGTTCTCAACCCTGAGGGCGAAGGATTGCTGGGACCTAGTCAACCTTCCACCAGATGCCAACCTCACGGGGGGACGCTGGACCTACGCTATCAAGTACGGCTCCGTAGGCGAAGTCATAAAGCGCAAGGCGCGATGGGTGGCACAGGGATTCACCCAAATCCAAGGACTCGACTACGATAAAACGTACGGGGCAGTCGCCCGAATGGAATCAGTGCGTATTGTGTTAGCGATTATCGCTACTCTTCGGTTGCACCTATTCCAGGTCGATTTTACTGCCGCTTTTCTGAACTCGCCGATAACCCACGATGTCTACATGCGCCAGCCCGACGGGTTCATAGAACCAGGCAAGGAAGAAAAGGTCTGTAAACTCAAGAAATCAATATACGGGACAATGCAAGGGAGCCACGACTGGCAGGAGACGCTGGCTGCGGGGTACAAGGAGGACGGATATACCACGTCGCGGGTGGACCCGTGCATAAGATACTGAAGGGCGGGCGAGGAGTATACGCTCACGAGCACTTACGGGGACGATGTGTGTGGCGGGGCGACCACCACGGCAGGACGGGAGAAGGCAATCGAGGATTTAGGAAAGCGATGGGAGGCGAATGAAGTGACAACACAGGTACTCCTCGGGATGACCATTAAGCAGAATCCAGTCACCCAGGCCATTACCATCTCCCAGAAGGCTTACATCCTCCGGATGCTCGAGCACTTCAAACTGACCTCTGTCCGACGGCGAAGCACACCACTACCACCCGGGCTGAAGATCACGAATGCAGCGAACCCCCTTCCCGAAGACGAGCGACGATTTATGGCAGGAAAGCCGTACCGAGCATTCATGGGATCAGCGTGTTGGTGCCAGACCTGTACGCGCCCGGACATAGCTCACGTGGCAGGACTACTGGTGCGATACCAGCTCAATCCGGGTCGCGCCCACTGGGAATGCGTGGAGTGGCTTGCGGGGTATCTGTTGGCCACGCTGGATTACTGCATCACATACTCCGCACCACCTCCCGGTGAAGAGCAGGAACCCGGACTAGGATTAGTACCCAAGGGGTACTCTGATTCGGACCACGCAGGGTGTCTTGATATGAGGAGATCCACCTCCGGGTACGTATTCTTCATGGCAGGTGCCCCAGTGTCTTGGAGCTCCAAGCGCCAGCCAACTGTAGCACTGTCGTCTATGGAGGCGGAATACATCGCACTGTCCCGAGCCTCACAACAGGCTCTCTGGTTGCGATCCTTCCTCTTGGAGATCGACTTGCCGCTCAGCGAACCTACCAAGATACATGGGGATAACTTCGGCTCAATTTTGCTGACCGAGAACTCAAAGCGGCACGCCCTAGTCAAACACATTGACATGCGTCAGCACCAGATTCGCGAGCAAGTGGCAAACGGGGAGATCACAGTGGTGGAAATCAGATCCAAGACAAACGTGGCCGACGTGTTCACGAAGTCCCTGGCAGGCCAGACCCACGATAAAATGGTCCAGTGGCTGAAGCTGGATTGCACGAAGCAGGGGGGGTGTTAGGAATACTTCGCGTGTTCGCGTCCTTCGCGTATTTGGGTCGGGACGGGTAATGCCAGCTTTGGCATTACCTAACGGCAATACTATTTACTTTCGCGTTTATTACTAATACTGTACAGTTTCAGTTCGCACATAGGCAGAGACGATCGCAGCAAGTCCCTCAGTTGTTTATACACACAACTGAGGTGAGCTGCTAATGCTAACTATGATACCAAGTACCTACTCACCGTCTACCTAGTGATCTAACAGGTACAATTAATATATCAGTCGTTTATACACACAACTGAGTGATCTAACAAGATCATCTGTTACATTCATGTGAAGCCAAGGTCTTTCCGAGGCTCCACGATCCCTCCGCTGGTGTTACTTCATTTCCTTTTACCCCTACTCCGTTGCAGAGCTGTACTCCGCGATCCATTTACTTCTTAATTCCTTTCCTCATCGTTAAGCAATGTTAGTTAACCCTTTTGGACATTCCTTTGTTTTCCAACATGCAGTCCACATGTCTAATCTACCTATCCAGAGATAGCGAAGCGGCGCGTACCTTAGCTAGCTGTAAAGTATAAAGCTATGATATCCAGTAGGTAGTACCCTAGTTTAAATATTGACTTTGATAGCACTCTTTGATAGTGGTAGTCATCTCAATAGATAATAACTCCTTCTATTTCACCTTCGACTACCTCAGTATGAACGTGGAGTTTCCGCGATCGGAATTACCTTCTGTTCCCCTCGCTTTTGGACAGCAACGTGTCAAGGATGATATTAATAATATCGCCAACGTCCGACTACCTCCGAAGGATCGAGTTTCCTCCGTTAGCTTGTTCCTCTTAGCTTCAGACTTTACTCCGCTTTAACCTCATCTGATCCTCCTTTGTGCACAATCATAACAGTATATTTAAACTCAAACTCGGCACATCGTATACTTCACATTTTCACTTCCTTTTCCTCCAGTTTTCAATCCTTCCTCAATGGTCAATACCAGGAGTAGAAGAGCCAGGACCAACACTGACAACTCCAATAATATCCCGGAGGAGACAGTGGTGGTAAACCCTTTCATGACAAACACTTCATTGTTCACACCGTTCGCGGAATCTATCTCTGGAGCAGGGCTTCCTAGGTGTAGGAACACCGCCGTTGGTCCAGCACCAAGTCAACCTGCAACGGCTCAGGTTTCTTCATTACATGCTCTTGGTTCCCCTGACCAATCCGATTTCAAGTACCAAGTACTCTATACTGCTGATGGCAACCCCGTCACAGTCCGCACACTGCGCTCCAATCGCACGGTGATACCAGCCTTGGAGATGGAAATTCCGCCTTCTCCAACTACCATCACACTTGCTGACAGAATGCGCCAGCAATTATCTACTCTCCCTGGTCCCTCGCGGGATCGGTTATCATCTTTCACCCCCACTCAAGTTCCTGAAGAACTGGAGAATGCGGAAACATTGGACGAGGTAAGTCCTGAAATACCAGCCAACCCGGGAGACCCGGATCCTGAAGGACCTGGAGGACCAGGAGGGCCTGGTGGACTGGGAACGCCTCGCAGTTCCCGACATCCTAGCCATTCTAGGAGCCCAATCGTGAGGGCAAGCAATCAATCGGAGGTTGCGGAACAACAAATCATTGAGTTGTTCAACTCCTTC
Organism: Lentinula boryana; assembly: GCA_027886635.1. Taxonomy (NCBI): domain Eukaryota; kingdom Fungi; phylum Basidiomycota; class Agaricomycetes; order Agaricales; family Omphalotaceae; genus Lentinula; species Lentinula boryana. The sequence goes on along the minus strand of MU790865.1, from coordinate 10,076 downwards.
CGGGGTACTTTAGACAACCTCGGAGGAGTATTATTGGGTATGAGCGCGAATAGCGGCCCGACTGAGACCGCAAGGTCTAAGGTTAAAGATCCAGAGGTATTCGACGGATCTAACCCGCGGAAACTGAAAGGTTTCTTAGTTTCATTATCTTTGGTCTTCATTGACTGTCCCGCGTATTTTACTGATCAAAGGAAGATCAATTATACGCTATCCTATCTAGGTGGTTCCGCGAAGGAATGGTTCGAGCCCGACATCCTCGATCCAGACTTGTCCGCAATGCCCACCTGGACATCCTCCTTCGCGGCCTTGGTGAAGGAATTACAGGACAATTTTGGTATGTACGACACACAAGGTGAAGCCGAGGACAAACTCGGAACGTTGCGGATGAAGGAATCCGACAACGTGCGGAATTACAATATCCGCTTCAACACTCTCACGGTGTCTACAAACTGGGACACCAATGCTCTGACATGGGCATATCAATGCGGCTTGGCAAGCCATATCAAAGACGAAATGGCTTGTCTCCCCGAGCCCATGGACTTAGTGGCGTATCGACGCGAAGTTCTCCGCGTGGACAATCGATACTGGAGACAAGAAGAAGAGCGAAATAGAGAACACGCTCGTTCCTCAGGTACTTTGTCAGGAGGCAAAGCCCCAATTCCCTTCAAGAAGAACTCACCAAGTTCTTCCTTCAACCCTTCCTCCTCCGCTAATAAGGCACCTGGATTTCCGAAGAAGTTTTCGGGATCACAAGGTAAGTCTAGTGGAGGCTACCAATCGTTGTCATCGACGACTTCAGCAATGCCCCGTCTGGCATTCGCTAGCAACCTTGGCTCAGACGGGAAGCTCCTTGCAAGCGAATCGGAACATTGGAAGAAGTTAGGGTTGTGTGGTTTCTGTGGTGGTAAGCACAAGTTCGAGGATTGCAAGAAAAGGAAAGCTCGTGAGACTCGAGGCAGGGCTGCAGAAATGCAGGAGAGTGAAGAGATGGCTTCTGTGGTATCGGAAAACTAGTCCGCAACTCCTGTACCCCAGTACGACACGGGAGTTGCATTGATCAAGTTCATACCATGCGGGAAGTAAAACTCAATGCGTCCACTCTTTCATATAATGAACGTTCTTTTACGATTTCTTTAACTATTGATTTACCACTCCGCGACGTTCATTCCAATTCCTCCGCCGTGGAGATCTCCTTTTTATCTTTACTTGATTCTGGTTCTACTGATTGTTTTATTGACTCGCTTTTTGTAAAAGCCAATAATTTAGTTACTTCTCCTATCCCTCCAATCAATCTCCGACTCTTCGATGGTTCATTATCCCCTAAACCGATCTCTGAGACAACAACTCTAAATGTTTGGTTTCCCTCTGGCGAGCTGCTAATACTGACATTCTATGTCACTTTACTCGATTCTTCTTGCAAGGCTGTATTAGGTTACAGTTTCTTAACCCGCTACAATCCGTTGATTGACTGGGTATCACGAAACATCACTTTCCGTCCCACTGAGCAAGTTGAATCATTACCTCCGACGTCCCCGCTTCCGCAAGTACTAACTCCGGAAGAAACTGATCCTGCGCTGGATCAGCCTACCATTACTGGATCGACGAAGACCTTGCGCCCTTCCTCTTGATCTCGCTCTCGCCTGTCACCCCGTCCTATATCGGACAAATTTCCTTTTGAACCCATCTACACTTACCCTTCGGTTGCTCAATTGGCCGCTTCTCGCCTAGAAAACATGGACATCGACATCACACTCATAAACGCGAAGCTTTTTAATCGTGCTTGCAAGGCCGCTAAGTGCGAGCCTATATTACTACGAGCTGTTCACACTGAAGTTGCAGCACGTGCTGCTTCTACTGCTCCCGTGACGAACACCGATACTTCCTCGTTACCAGCAGAGTACTCGGAATTCGCCGATGTCTTCGACAAAGTGGATTCTGAAGTGTTACCAGAGCACCGGCCTTACGACCTCAAGATTGATCTGGAGGAAGGCACCAAACCACCGATTGGTTGCCTTTATCCTCTTTCTGCTACGGAATTAGCAGCACTACACGAGTTTATCAACAAACTTGGAAACAGGTGCAATTCAACCATCTACCTCCCCTCATGGAGCTCCGGTTCTATTCGTTCCGAAGAAAGATGGTAAACTCTGACTTTGTGTCGATTTCCGCAGTCTTAACAAGATAACCAAAAAAGACCGTTACCCACTTCCACTTATTTCAGACTTATTGGATGCTCCAAAGAAAGCTAAGTTTTATACCAAACTCGATCTCACTCATGCATATCATTTAGTCCGCATTGCGGAAGGTGACAAATGGAAAACCACATTCAGAACCCGCTGGGGTTCTTACGAATGGAAGGTTATGCCATTTGGCCTTACCAACGCACCTGCGGCTTTTCAGCGTTTTGTTAATCATATATTCGCTGGCCTTTTAGATGTTAATGTTATTGTCTACATTGACAATATACTCGTTTACTCGGATGACGCAGAATCCCATTGCGAACATGTCCACAAGGTCCTCCGCCGACTCCGAAAACATCGACTCTTCGCTAACCTAGCAAAATGCGAATGGGGTGTAGACACGGTAGAGTATCTTGGATATATTCTTTCTCCGGAGGGCTTGACAATGTTGAAAGACAAAGTACAAGCTATCGTTGACTGGCCGGTTCCGCGGAAAGTCAAAGACGTTCAATCATTTTTAGGTTTTGCCAACTTTTATAGGCATTTTATTTATAATTACAGCGAAATCGTTATTCCGATGACGCGGCTCACACGAAAGGACATACCATGGTTATGGTCTGACAAATGCCAGGAAGCATTCGAGAAGCTCAAACATAGCTTCACTCACGCTCCTATCCTAGTGCATTGGCAACCTAACCTTCGCCTTATTGTCGAAACCGACACTTCGGATTACGCGCTCGCTGCGATCCTCTCCATCATCCTACCGGACGGCAAAATTCATCCGATTGCCTTTTTATCCCGGACCTTCCAAGCTGCAGAGCTTAACTACGATACACACAACAAGGAGCTTCTTGCCATTTTCGAAGCTTTCAAAGTGTGGCGTCACTACCTCGAAGGTTCCGGCGATGTGATTGACGTGGTTACGGACCACAAGAATCTTGAATGTTTTTTGACCACCAAAATCCTTACGCGGAGACAAGTCCGGTGGTCCGAATATCTACACCAGTTCAACATGGTGGTCCGTTTCCGTCGAGGTAAGTTGGGTGCAAAACCCAATTCCCTAACTAGACGCTGGGACATCTATCCTAAAGAGGGGGATACCGGCTACGTGCAAGTTAACCCGCATAATTTCAGACCCATTTTCACCAATGAACAACTAACTACTTCTCTCCGAGCTATGTTTCTAGAAGGCCCTGCACTCCGCGCGTCAATCATAATGGATCTCGAAGCACTACACGCCGCTATTCGAGACTCCGTTAATCAAGACCCGGAAGCAATTGCGGGCGTAACCTTCGCTAAAGACAAAACAAACACTCGTTGGACAATGGGTAATGATAGACTGCTAAAACTTGATAATTGCATTTATGTTCCTAACCATTCTAACTTTTGTCTTAAAATCTTACAATACTTTCACGATCACCCTCTTTCAGGTCATTTTGGACAGAACCGGACCCTTGATTCAATCAGATGCCTTTACACTTGGCCGAAGATACGGGAATTTTTCCGCGACTACATCAGCTCATGTATGGTATGCGGTCATAACAAACCCCGTCGACACAGACCTTACGGTCTTCTCAAACCCCTTCCGGTTCCTGCCCGACCATGGGATTCAATTTCGATGGACTTCATTGAACAACTCCCGAACTCCGACGGACATACAGCATTCCTCGTCATGGTGGACCGCGCTTCTAAACAAAGCATTTTCATCCCCACTAACAACAAAATCACGTCCGAAGGATTAGCGGAGCTATTTGTCCATCACGTTTTCTCCAAACATGGAGTTCTGAATCACGTTACCTCAGATTGAGGATCGGAATTCGTCTCCGCCTTCTTCCGTGCACTCGGCGAAGCTTTATCAATGAAACTACATTTTACTTCTGGTTATCACCCGGAAGGCGACGGTCAAACAGAATGAGTTAATCAAACACTAGAACAGTACATCCGGATTTACTGTGAGTATCAACAGGACGATTGGTCCAAACTCCTGCCCATCGCGGAGTTTGCATACAATAACGCCCCTAACGCATCCACCAGTTTAACTCCGTTCTTTGCTAACAAAGGTTATCACCCAAACATCTCGGTGAGACCAGAGATTGACATTCGCTCTGACAAAGCGATGGACTTCACTGTTAATTTAGATGAGATTCATTCTTTCCTCCGTGAAGAAATTACTAACGCGCAAGCTCGATACAAAGAGCAAGCAGATAGAAAACATATTGCTCACCCCGAATTCCCTATTAATTCACAGGTATTTGTTTTAGCAAAACACATCCGAACCACGCGGCCAACGGAGAAGTTCTCTGAAAAATATCTCGGACCTTTCACCATACTCGAGCAAGTAGGAACTCTCTCGTACAAACTCCAACTCCCTTCCTACCTCAATCGTATCCACCCCGTCTTTCACGTATCCCAACTGGAGCCTTACACACCAAATACTATTCCCAATTGTGATCAACCTCCTCTGCCGCCCGTCGAAGTAGACGGAGAAGAGGAATACAACATCGCTGAAATTTTGGACTCTAAGTTGGATTGACAATACAAGAAGTGCCCGCTACGTTCTTATATTCGCTGGGCTGGATACAAAGGAATGGACAAGGAATTCTCCTGGGTCGCCGTCAATGAAATTCACATGGACGAACTTGTCCCAGCTTTCCACCTTCGCTACCCTCACAAACTTGGTCCGAATTGACCGCTCATCCTCTTCCATTACTTATTAACCATCATTCCTATCATCTACTTATTCACCCTAATCATCTTCCTACTCCGTCTCCGCAGGTTCCTTCCCCGCAAAGCGGAGCTCACTTCCACTCATAACTCCTACTTCTACTAATCCCATGCGATTCTGTTCCTTTACTTACTATTCACTCAACAAAAAACAACAAACAAATCACATTTCACAAAACAGAAAAACAGCAAAGAAAAAAGCATAGATTGTAAGTAGCTAATAAGCGGTAGTTCAAAAAATATCTACAAGTATGTACTGATCCACCGCGGAGTTCACTCTGCTCGCTTTTTTCCTTCATGAACTTCCTCCCTTTTCTCTTCTTCACTCTTTTCCTCCTCTTCACCTTCTCCATCTTTTTCCTCTTCTTCCTCGTCGACAGTGTTCTCTCTCCCCATCTCCCTCTCTTCCCTCCTCACCAGGATTGCTGCAATCCGTTCGATCGCCATTGTCAATCGACTCGCGAACCTCTCCAAGGCTCTGAGTCGACGCTCCAATCCATCTAACTTCTCCCCAAATTCTACCCCTCCGAATTTCTTTTCTGTGATTCTCCTCGCGTCGCCCAAGTACTCCCCCTTCTCTGCGATGTCGATCCTGGGCCGCTTGGTCCGACTTCTCCGCGACGCGTTATTTCCGGACCAACTGCATCGTTGCCGTTGGCGGTGACATACGATACAGGCCTGAGTTTTCCTACCACCAGATTGAGGCTTACAATCCAGTGGCCTCCCTTGCGAGACACATCGCATACACGGAGTCTTGTTGGAAGGTTCCGGTTCGTCGTCGTCATTGTCGTCATTGTCATCTTCTTCTGATCCGGGATCGGAGTCACCACCAGGCAGACCTCCAATCTAAAAAGAGAAGTTAACAAGTAAAAAACAAAAAATTAGGACAACTCACCCGACCAACCATCCTGATGCGGTTTCTTTTTACTCCCCGCGGAGTAACCCCCTTTTGCTTCTCCTTTCCCTCTGTGATTTCCTCCTCCAACGAGTCGCAAACAATTGCTGTTGACTTATAAATTTTCTGTTTGGAACCCAAAGGTTCCTGCGGGGTCGTTGTTCCCATCCTCCGCAATGCAGCCAAAGCTGCTCGTTCCCGCCTCTCTGCTAACTCCTGAGCAGCCTTCGCTTTTTCTTTCCTGCTTTCCTCCACCATCCTACAGAAAGTGTTATCCTGTGCTTGAGCACAACGCTCCTCCTCCTGCCTCTCCTGCTCCGCAATTCTGTCCTCTTCCCTTTTGTGTTCCTTAGCTAGTCTTTCTTCTTCCTTTTTCTTCTCCTCCGCTATCCTCTGCTCTTGTTAAGACCGTGCCGGTGAGGTTCCGTAGGGTCTTAGGTGAAAGGAGTTGAATAGAATTGAGTTCGATGGGTTCGGTCTCGATCAAGATAACGAACAACGATCTACGATCGTTAGTCAATGTATGGAAAGGTGAACTAAGAACCTTAGCACCACTATTGGTAGTGCCCTCACCTTGTCGCGTGGTTCCGTGAGTGTTCGAGATGATGAGGAAAGAATAAGAGTAAGGATGATGTCCGGAGATCGTTCGTTTATAGTGCGAACAATGATGAGGAAAGATAAAGATCCGGACGGAGTTCAGCAACGATCTAAGTTGATATTTAAACTGGAGAACTATCTACAAGATGCTACAGTATTTATACCTTGTAATCTAATTGTTAAAACTATAACAATAAGAGTACCAATTAAACCGATAAGAATCCGGATAGTTCCCAGTAATAGAAATAAAAGATAATTAAAGAATAATAGTGTCAGAATCACCCGTATCCGATAGTTCGAATACTTCGTGAGGTTTGATTGCAGATTGAAGAGAAATGAAAAGTACTAAGTCAAATACTGAAGATTGAAGAACCAATTGACAATCAAAGGCTCGGAAGCATACCTATAACAGCTCTTCAGCTTCCCTCGTGGCCTCCTCTTCTAACCACTGCATTTCTGCGGCAAATTCCTCCTCCTGTCACACGGCCTCCAACTCACGCGCTCGTTGACGTTCTGCCTGCTCCTGGAGCAAGCGAGCACGGCATTCTTGTGTAGTTTCTACGTTGGTTTGAGTGGAGGACATCGTTGTTAAGCGGGGAGAACTTATCCACTAAATTTCAAATCACCCACAATTTATACCTATTGATTAAGGGCCGGTCTTCAAATTTTCAACCATTGTTCTTCGTCTAGGCCCGTGTGCCTGGAAAAAATTTTCACCTTACAAATTTCTTCCATTTTTGATCCCCGCAATCGAAAAATTTCTATACTTAGAACTTCAAAGCCCAAACAGGCTCTCGAGGGCTCGAGCCTAAGAGGGGGATACTGTTACGTTCATGCAAAGCCAAGGTCTTTCCGAGGCTCCGTGATCCCTCTGCTGGTGTTACTTTGTTTCCTTTTACCCCTACTCCGTCACGGAGCTGTACTCCGCGATCCATTTACTTCTTAATTCCTTTCCTCATCGTTAAGCAATGTTAGTTAACCCTTTTGGACATTCCTTTGTTTTCCAACATGCAGTCCACATGTCTAATCTACCTATCCGGAGATAGCGAAGTGGCGCATACCTTAGCTAGCTGTAAAGTATAAAGCTATGATATCCAGTAGGTAGTACCCTAGTTTAAATATCGACTTTGATAGCACCCTTTGATAGTGGTAGTCATCTCAATAGATAATAACTCCTTCTATTTCACCTTCGACTACCTCAGTACGATCGCGGAGTTTCTGCGATCGGAATTACCTTCTGTTCCCCTCGCTTTCGGACAGCGACGTGTCGAGGATGATATTAATAATATCGCCAATGTCCGACTACCTCTGAAGGATCGAGTTTCCTCCGTTAGCTTGTTCCTCTTAGCTTCGGACTTTACTCTGCGGAGATTAACTCTGCTTTAACCTCATCCGATCATCCTTTGTGCACGATCATAACATCATCACTGTTTACCTTCAGTAACCACACGCTCTTTATATTGCCTTATTGTTTTGTTGTTGTATATGGACAGCTATACTTATGGATATGGGCTACTCTTATTGTAGAGCCTCACGGCTACGACGCGAGACAGTTCTCATGGATTCATCTTAGGATATGTATATAAGGTAGTACACCTCATAGAGTAGTCTCTATCTCTGATCTCATCTATTCTCCTCAGTAGCTAGACTACTAGTATTAGGAGCTCATCTTCTATCACCTTTATACTATCCTCTTTTGATCTTTTCTTGTTGTGTGACACCTGGCCTTTTGTGAGCTAGCAAGTCGCTGACAGTGTTATTGTAATTACTGTAGATTGTTGATGCAACTCTCTTGTGTCTGTCAGACCATTGACAGATCATTACTGTTTACCTTTGGTAACTGCACACTCTTTTATATTGCCTTATTGTTTTGTTATTGTATATGGACAGCTATACTTATGGATACAGGTGATTCTTATTGTAGAGCCTCATGGCTATGACATGGTTCCCAAGGATTCATCTTAAGATATGTATATAAGGTAGTATACCTCATAGAGTAGTCTCTATCTCTGATCTCGGCTATTCTCCTTGGTAGCTAGACCAGTATCTAGGAGGTCTCTATCCTCTCTGCTATATCATCTCATTTGATCATTTCTCATTGTGTGATGCCTGGCCTTTTGTGAGCTAGCAAGTCACTGACAGCATTGTCCAATATTTAACTATCTTCACTTGAAATGCCTTGGAAAAAGAATAGAAAAAGACTAGCAAACTTTGGGCTATACGGTTCTCTTTTTCCCAAACTATCATTGTGAACTTAACTCTATTGAACAATGCTGGGGGTATGCAAAAAGAGTTTATCCAATATCACATGTTCTGACATCTTCATCAGAAACGAACCTCGAAAAGAATATACTTGTGGTGCTGGATTCAATTCCGCTAGTCTCAATGCAAAGGTAAGCAATATCCTTCCATTCCTATGGATACCATATTAACTATCATTAGATTTGCTACACATTCCTTGCATTTTGCTAATGGTTATGCTCTTGGACTTAATGGTGCAGAAGCAGCTTGGGCGAACAAGAAATTCTGGGGACACAGGACAATTCCACCTATTTTCGAGCAGAAATGAATTCTGACTTGAATTCATCAAACTGAAGCTATAATGTTGATGTACTTGCCTTTGTATATTGTGAAGAGATATATTCTAACCAAGCCAGGAGCAGGATTTTGTCGAAAGTACCGCAGTTGTCTGAGTTTTGCTGCAACCAGGAAAAAATTGGCCATGTCACATCATGTCACATCACGCTGACTAACATTCACATGACCTTGCTGTCTGTGGATGTTGCCTGCCTTACAAGTATATATAGATGAAAGGAAAGGAGTCAGGAGAGTGAGATGAATCGGTCTAGAGCAAGAATGTAAGATACTGTGAGTACATCAGGAGAGATGGGACAAGACTTGTAAAGGGAGAAGACGCAGTTGGCATCTGGACCGTCTAAGAGGTGATTGATGATCGCAGACATGAGATGTCTTTGTGGAGTGTCTAGGTATTCGTTACACCCATCGATGATTCTTAAACATAATCTCTATAAAATATTAAATATTCTACAGTCTTCACTCTCAGTGGTTACGCCCCATCAGCGTTCACTGAGAGTGAGTATCCTTGTTACAATTTCTGGTCTACTTAATTTACTCACAATACTCATTAGATATATTATATTGATATATGTTTTACAGGTATGTAGAGTATTATACAACGAGTGGTTATGCCCCATCGGCATTCACTGAGAATATATTATATTGATATACGTTTTACAGGTTATGGGCCCCGCCCATTGCTAGATAACCAAGAAACAAAATACAAGAAATAATCACGTACGCTCGAATAGCCTGAACCTAAGATGGCAAGTAATGGTGGAATACCACCAGCAATCCCCGAGGTTCCTGAGGACCAGAAGTTCGATGGGGGTGTCTGAATTAGTTGGACACCAGTGAAGAGAAAGATCACAAATGCATTAAGAGCTCAAGGCCTTGATGGATATATCAATGACACCACAAGGAAGCTACTTTCCCCATCCTCAGAAATGGCACATTCCCTGAATAAACCAACTGACATTGAGACCTGGCACAGAAGACTAGTGCATGTGTTAAGATCGTGCAAATCCTTCGGGCGAAATATCGAACAAACGAAGTCCCGAAGCGACCTGACAACCTCCGAGCGAGATTGGACGTCGGCGAAG
>MU790864.1:0-24921 GCA_027886635.1 Lentinula boryana | reverse complement strand
CAATCGACTCTTGCCGCCTTTGCTGACTTATCCTATGATAAGCAGTCTTTGTCATCTTATCTCGGAATAAGTCAGTCTTTAGCTCGGAGTACAATGAGTCAGGAATGTACTAGTAGGTTCTTTGGCTGGGCTTTAGCCCCGCGCTCCCACCCGTGGTCGCCGGGTGAACCGAACGACCCAAGCAGAGTCAAAGCTCAATCGGGGAGACCGGCAAATGCGGGTGAGTGAGAAACCCAAATGTGGTTTGAGTCTGGTGTATATTTGTATATTGTAGTAGGTGTAGAATAAAGAACGTTTATTTATTTATGTATTTGCTAATGTTAGTCATTGATAATGTCAATACCGCTGATGCCAGCGTTAACGAGTGGGTTCTGAGAAGTATCATATGCCTTAAGAATATGAGTGGGGATAATGTCCTCGTATCGTCGCCAGTATAGTAAGAAAGCCAGTGATGTCCAACCGCCTAAGGCAGCCACCACTTCTGGTGTTACGCCGGCCAGTAATAACTCTACCGCGCCCCCAATACGAAAACTGTGGCCCTGCACTTTCTCGAGGCCGACGGACATCCATATCTTCTCGCAGAATTCTAGAAAGGAGGACTTAACCATATTGCGAGGCATGCCTTGTTTGTCGAGGTATGCGAATAGAGAATATTCTCTGGGAATGTTTGCATTGGATATCATATGTCGTTCAATAGCGATACACGGGCATAAGAGTGTAAGTGAGTTGCCCTGGGCTGTTGCAACAACCGTGGCCCCAATATCTTTGGTAGTCTTGGTCCAGGGGATCTCAAATGACATCGCCTTACGGGATTTGTCAGAGTTATAGGAAGTTTTTATAGTGGAGTATCGGGAAACGTGTCGTTTAGGATCAAAACCCTGCTTGGAGGGGATAGTGAGTTCACCCAGACGCCGACAGCCCCAGAAAGCCACGCAGGCAACAGCCCAAACCGAGCAATGAAATGATATTGAGTAATTGAGGTTGGCATGGAGTGCGAGCATGTGCGCGAGGGTAATTGGGTTCCGACGAGCTCGCTTGTGGGCAGCTCCCGCAGTTTTTGCGCCGGTACGTGCGAAACGAATCAACCGCGAGTTGGAAGGCCAGGGAGCGCCGGCCATATCGTGCCATGCGCTGAGACCGGACAACCAGTTTTTTATGCAGGATCCTGAGACCTTACCCATATGGAAACCAATGAAAGCGACTATAAGGGTCTCGTCCGCGGGCATGCGGCAACGTTCTGGGATCGACATGTTATCGCAGAACTGGTTCCAACGTAGTAGACCCGCTCCATAAGCTTGTTTCGTTGGGTTGACGAGGCCCGCCGAAACTGCTTTTTCGCCAAGATTGAGGATTTCAGCGCCGTATGTGGATGATATTTTGTTTCGTCGTTCGATGGAGAAAGGGGTAGTCCAGGCATGTAAACGGTCTTTGGCTAAGACGTGAGGTCTGAGTTCGTTATGTTGAATCATAGAAGTGGAGCTAGGTCTTCGCAAAATTGGTGTGGGAAGGACTTCAAGAGGGGTATGAGAGTTCAAGGCTGGATTGTTTGGTTTGCTAGCGGAAGTAACTTTGCAGTTGTATGGTACAGTGCTGAAACGTTTACGGAATGGAGTGTTTTGACTCTGGTTGACTGGTAGCTTTATCGAGGTCTGAGGTGCTTTTGATATTGATGAGATTGGATAATGGTATCGAGGACGTAGAAGGGACCGAGAATTCTGAGTCTCTGATGCGCGTGGAACATCCGGACTCACGGTTGGACATACAACCGTGGAAAGGGAAGGTTTATCCTGCATGATATGATAGGACATTGTCCAATTCGGCTGGAAGCCGGAACGATAATGGGAGACGGTCCCCTGGGAGTCCTATATTTCCACGCGAAATAGGATCTGCCGGGTTCTTAGCGGATTCGATGTAAATGAGTTCAGGTAGTATGAACAAAGGTCCTGTTACCGCATATAGATGGCGAATGGACATGTTGATCCAGTAATTCGGGCTGCGGGATTTCTTCAGTGCTCCTATGGTTCCTTGATTATCCGAATGGATGAGTAGTCGCGTTGAGTTATAACCCGAAGCTTCAAGGAAGTAGATCAGAATTTCTATAGCAACTGTTTCGAGCCAGCATATATCGCGCCCCTCGACTTTCCAGTCCTCCGAGAGGCGAAACGCTGACCATTTCCCGCCTATAATGATTCCTATGCCCCAGTCAGTGGATGCATCAACAAATAGTCCGTGATCCTGAATCGGCCCAAGTGGTATGAGTTGGCGAAAGAAATTATTGTCTTGCAGACGATCTATCCACCAGAGTATTTCGGGGATGATCTTGTCAGGGTATCTCCCTTTTTCAACTTCGTGATTCCGGTAGGCTGCCATAAAGTTTGAGATCGGGGAGAGATGTGTTTTGCCATCTGCGTAGACGAATGCGATATGGCATAATGTTCCATGTATGGATTCGATTTCGAGTCGAGTCTCGGTGCCAAACAACAACGGAAAGACTTCACGAATTCTTGGAGGCGGAAAAGATATTTCGTTCTCTTTTCTTCTGGTAAGCTAACGCGTAAGCATTGCAGGTCCCATGAAAACCCGATGAACGTGAATTTGAAAGAGAAATTTTTTTCGCCTTTGTCAGGATGCCATGGGAATCCCAATTCGGAAATGAGGGTGAATAGATCTTCTCGGTTGGAATAATTTCGAAGCTTAATGATATCTGGTGTAATGAAAGCAGCGAAGTCATCCTCAACTTTTGCAATTGGCGAGATATCATGGGATTTCCATATCTCACGCCCCGCACCTGAAACCATGCCTGAGTTTGAACTAGCGGAGGCAGCGCCGAAAGCAAAACAATGATCTACCCAGAATTTACCATCTGGGTCTCGCACGATCATACACGGCTTGTCCTGTGAGCGTAATGGAATTGTACGGTGAAATTTTGTGATGTCCATTGTGCATACTCTGGTGCCCACCGGCATAGAGACGACCTGATAGTAGAATATGAGTTAGTAATAGGAATAATGAATGTAGTGTTTCTAGAAGTCGTAGGTTGAATATGCATACAAGAATAATAGTAGTATCCGAATAGATATCGGACATAATGGTGTAATGATGAAAATAGTGAGCCGATAGGCGGAATAGCGGCTAACAGCCAGAATAATGGCCCAGTGGGCAGAATATGGGCGAATATGCCAAAGTGTTTGTAATAGTAGTTGCCCAAATAGGCGGAATATGTGGCGGGTATGCCAGAGTAATAGCCAAATAGGCAGAATAGCGGCGAATTATGCCATAGTGTTTGTAGTGGTAGTAGCCCAATGGGCAGAATGGGTGGCAAATATGCCAGAATGAGTTCGTACGCCAGGTACGGTGATGAATTATAGAAATAGTAATGTTGGGATGAAAGAAAGACTTACCAGGTTAGCCATGTGCGTGGCTGAGTCAAAAGTAGTTGGGAAATCTTCACTCAGAATATGAGAGTTAATGGATGGCACGAAAGTGCCCATCGAATCGTGTCCGTCCTTAGATAGGTTACGACACACGCGATATTTCGTTGGTTTGTCAGGACCTTGTTGTTGTTCTGAGACGATGAAGGGCGAGCAAAAGAAAAAACCTCTCATGGCAATGTTTACTTCCGATTCGGAGAAAGGTCCTGACATTCGTTTCGCGGCGGCCTCCTCGTGGATGTAGTCCCATACAATTTTGGGGTGTTTGCTGACTGAAGAATGATTCGGAAGAATAATATTTTGATTTAGTACAGGCATGTTGCCGAGTGGGAATCCTGTAGTCAGGTATTCTACCAAGAAAGGATAAGAAGACCAGAGGTTGCAGCGAGTGAGTTCTAGAGCGAAAACCGAGGCATTGTATGGCGTGATAACGCGATTGTATATTTCTGTAAGTTCCGGCGACGTGTTTCTAAGAGGTGCCCGTAGGATCTTCGTATCTGAGAAGTCGTGCCAATCAAGAATAGGGTAAAAGGGTTCTTTCGCGACGGTGTCAATTATTTGCAGGGCGGGACACTCGGCAGGAGGGGTCCCATTTGAGAGCTGGGTGGGGTCCTCCGCATAACATGCATACATGGTTTGCGGCGGTACATTTCCTTGAACAGATTGAGAAGATATTCCAGTAGGAGCAGATCCGTGCTCTGGTTCTCGGGTGAAAAAGTTCTGTTCCCTCTCGAGTTGCCCACTTTGCCGGTCCATGTGTCATGTCGTTGTGGACGAGGTATGTGTGTCCCGCTCCCCCGCAGATGATGCAACAGGGAGTGCGGGAGCTTTTCTCCTTGTTGCCGATTGGAAAGGGATTTGATAAGGTGGCGGGAGGTGGGTCTGCAGATGACTTCTGATTCTTTGCGTTGTTGAAACGTGAACGACGTAGGGAGAAGGGGGAAGCGTTTGCGGATGTAGTGTCGAGCGCGTCAAAACGCGACTTAACTCGTCCCCATTCCGTCCTGTAGTCGAAAAGATCGAAGTTCGTCCTTTTGTTCTGGTGTTTCTGACGCATTTCGAGTTCGATATCTTTCCAGAGATCGTACAGTTTCACCGAGTCGACCTGATTCTCGAAGAAACCGAAATGTTTTCTGTAAAATGTGGGCTCGTGTGCGTCAATTCCTTCAGCATATAACGATACTTGATAAGCATGAAAATTTTCCGTCGCTTCTAACCATTCGAAATGTTCGAGTTCCAATTCCTGCACAGTTCCGGCATCTCTACTGTCCTTCATCTTCCTCATCACATCTGCGAGGTCCAGGATTTGTGGTTTGCCTTCGATATGGGAGATCTTCGTTCGGTGAAAGGAAATAGAATTGTTGTTGACGAAGTCGATATTCTTGTTAGTGAAAAGGGCTAGCGGAACGTTGTATCCATGGAGTCCCAAATCGAGGAAAGCTTGGTCAAAAGATATGAAAGGGCGTGTGGTCGGATCAACTTCGTTTAATTCGTTGTTTGCGCGAAAACGTTTGGGATTTTGGGCTGAGGTGGAATCGGTCGGGGTCTCGTCCGAGTCTCTAGTTCTCGTCCTGAGTTGTTTTCGTTTGTCGGTCAGCCAGCTAAGCGTGTGCGCAGAAAGCCAACATTTAACTCTGTCGAAATATGGTTGATCCTTGACAATTTTTTCGTATTCTTCTTCGGGTATGGAAATGTATGAAGAGACGTCTGATACGTTGTCTGCCCCTTCAATCACGCGTTCCCGTCGGGTAGCGTTGCGTAGCTGCTTCTCGTAGTTCATTTTTAGTTTCGAGTCGATGGGAAGTTTCGTGAGACGATGACTTGTCTCTGGGTCTTTATGGGTCTTTCTGACGCGTTCTGGAGCTTCTCTCGAAGGGTCGTTGGGTAGAGGTCCGTTTCGGGTGATTATCATCGTGTTGGACAATCAAAATAGTATTTAAAAGTATTATGCGAGCGACGGCGGTTGGAGTCGGGAGCAGAGAAATAGATGAGCGCCTGTCAGGCGCCAATCGACTCTTGCCGCCTTTGCTGACTTATCCTATGATAAGCAGTCTTTGTCATCTTATCTCGGATATTGTACATATCAGGTGATTTTTGCTAAGCGCAAGCCACATCCGGACCGACATTCCGTGACACGTGGCTTCTCCTATATAACGAAGAATTTCGCTGGATTTTTTTTTTCCCAACGACGTTTTTGCCCCCCATCCACTTCAGCCTATTTGCGCTCGGACGGGTCTTCCCATTTTACAAACGTCGAAGAGTGATTCACTCTGTGACGACTTCACTTTCGCTAGCAACACTATCGTCTTCGGGCTATGATGGATTTCTAGATAGTAGTGCAAGTTATAATTTATCTCGATTTCTGCTACGTCCAGCTCTTGAGGAGTGTCCTAAATGAACATTCTTCATTCTCACTGAAAATAACTCCTGGTGGTTATCTCAAATAAAACAAAATTCTGCTCAACCATCGTGAAGGTTTCGGCTAATAAAACATCTGTTACTTTATGCTAATTTCCAGACCAATAACTCTGCAAAGGAGTGCACAATCACCAATCATGGATGGATTGTCGGGCTATGCCTACCTTTCACGACGTACTGAAAGCACGCCCGCATGTATATATCATGTTTTGGTTCTCGTAAATTGTAGAGACCCTCGTTTTTGAATGAAATACCGAATTCAGCCAACTACGATGGGGAGTTTGCGCTGCACAAGTCTCAAATTCTCACGTCATTCTCTTTGAATCTATTTACTGCCATCTTCAATGTCACTTCATCATTGGCGAACTCCTCTTTACAGTCACGAGCGTGCAGCTCCTTCTCGCTCAAGCTATGTCACTGCTGGAGAAAAGCCGCTATTCTCAGTATCAACTGCAGAAGAACTAGAACAAAAGCAATGCGGCAACATTGACCCTAGCCATACACTCCTACTTCCTTGCCCTCAAGATCAGAACACAGAAGCTTCTACTATGTCTCCTCGCTACTCGGGCTCCATGACTTTGTTGCATCACTTTCCTTTCAAAGACGAAACTGAAGTAAATTCAACAGTTGGCTTCTGCAGCGCGCCCCTCTCTTCTTCGGTTTTCCTTTCTCCAGCCTCTCTTCACCAAGAATTCGACGAACCTATGCAAGGTCCTATGCAAGTAGACCCAATTGACCACCCTTTTGGAATCACCTTTCCGTTGGGCGTAGTACCTGAAGACGTCACTGTCTTCATGCCTGACCCATTCAAGTTTGAGTCGGACTATGAACATGACAAGACTCCTCTCAGTCTACAATTAGCTGATCTGGTCTCTGTAATCCCCACAAACTCCCTGGTATGCAGCTCAACAGCATCCGAAGACTTTGCCTCGTCGCCTTCTGAACGCGGCATCAGCCGCACGAATCGAATACAGTCCTCGTTGGACATATTGCGCGCAGGAAGGATCAGTCCAGTAGAGTTCTTGACAGAAGTCCTTGACGTGACAAATCCAAGAAGTGCTCAATTTCGCGGAAAACTCTATTCTAAGACTAACAAGAGATTGGACGACCTTTTGGATAAGATTGTTGAAGATCCCATGGGAGAAGCAATGGTCGAGGATTGGTTTCGTAGACATGGCTCGAGGAAGGTACGCCCGTCCTGCTCGTCTTACATTACTTGCCCCTGATGTTTGCCCTCCAGAGAGATTCCACGACGCTCACCGCAGGCGGGAAAGAGAACGTGCTGTACAACATGGGAAATCAGTATTACCATCGTCATTGAGTCACGACTGGCGACGGCGGACTCTTACAAATGTTTGTAGATCTTTGTAACCATCCTTCCCACACAGGGCAAATGCGCCTTGGTTCTCCATAATTCGACGGAGGTTTGCCGGATATTGGGTGGCTGTTCATGAGTTCCTCTATTTCAGGTGTCAGTGACAGGAGCATTCCCTTATCGCAATACAACTGAATATATGCTGATGTCGAAGAGGGTCTTTTCAAGCTTTTTTTAACTTAGTTGGATGGGTAATATCGATCTGTTTGTTAAGCACATGGTGATGTAGGCAGACTTGGCAGTATGGTATTTCTTCTTTCGCAGCATGCTCTGTTCTGATTCATCCAATTGTTCCTTTGATAGTCAGATGTATCGTTTGTTGAGTGCCAAGCCGGACGGCTGCTTCCTTAAGCTTCAGAGCATACATCCCTCACAATATCCACATTCCAGTCAGATATAATGCACATGGCATCTCCGTCAAAATTCAACGGGGCCTTCCCCGAGCGATACAGACATACTTTACCCAGGTTGGGAACATTCAGTAGCAAAGCCAAAAGACATTGTGAGCTAGTTCCCCAAGAGATCTAGAATTCACATACTCGTGAGATGAAAGGTGAACAAACTCAGAATCCAGATTGATCTTCTCATATGCACGCGATATCTCCAATCTGCTCCATGATTTTTGTAGCCTCCGAACATGCTTGCGTTCCTGTTCAGGACCTCAAAATATCACTGATCTACTACTGCTGGCGCGTCCCGGTCCATCTCTTACCTGTCTCCTGCTGACATTTTAGCCATCTTGTGGCCTTTAAGCCGCCACACGGCGCTTCTAACATGGCTCGTACTTTTCACATTCCGGTATCTATCGGTACACCAGTCTCCTATTGAGTGTTATCGCGATACCGATACCTGGATTCTCCGAACGCTCCCATTGTAGTATAAAAGCTCTACATGTTTTCCATGGTCCAACTGGCTTTCCCGGTCTGCTCACAGCTAGCATCATGGTTCGCCTTTCATCCTACGCCGCTCTCCTCTCTGGATTTGCCTCATCTATGGCGGCTGGTATACCCACCCGTCGTTCAATGGTCGTACATGAACAACGGGATCTTCCAGCTCATTTCGCCAACTCCGGTACACCCAGTCCAGATACGCCCATCAATCTCAAGATTGCGCTCACTGCTAGCGACATGGCTGGCCTTGAGCAGAAATTCTGGGATGTTAGCACCCCCGGCAACGCTTTGTACGGTCAACACTTGAGCTTTGAGGAGGTATGCGCTTATTTGCAGTCACAATTTTTGTGTGAATTGATAAGCATATCGTTATTTAGACAAAGGTCTTTGCAGGTCCCACTCCAGACACTGTGTCCGCTGTCACTGCCTGGTTGAATGAGAACGGCATCAACAGCATCACCACTACCGGTGCTTTCGACGATTGGCTTGCTTTCACCGTCCCCATCTCGACAGCCAATTCACTGTTTGACGCTGACTACCAGACTTTCACCGAAGTCGGGGGCTCAACGCAACTGACCAGGACTTTGGCATACTCCCTTCCTGCGGATTTGCAACAGCACATCAACTTGATCCATCCATCGACAGATTTCGTCAGAAATATTCAAGGTCCTAAATTCCGTGCCTCTGTACCTGGCGCAAGCCTAAACAACAACACTGCTCGAGCTCTGGGAGCACCTACTTCGTGTAATTCGGTTGTCACTCCCACCTGCTTGCAGGATCTCTATGGAATTCCCACCACCCCTGCTACTCAGACATCCAACGTCTTAGGTGTGAGCGGTTTCATTGACCAATGGGCTCAGGTGGGGCAATAAGGCAAATCAATATCCTCATTTTCGCCTGACTATTGTTAAAGACAGCAGACTTGAAGACTTTCTTGGGTGGTCTCAGGCCCGACATTCCTTCGACAACAACTTTCACGTTGCAAACTCTAGACGGTGGCTCAGACCCACAGTCTGCAAGGGACGCAGGTATCGAGGCCGTGAGTTCTCAGTCTCATTCAAAGAAGTTTATTTTACGCGGAGGACTAGAACCTTGATATTCAATACACAGTTGGAGTAGCTACTAAAGTCCCAGTAAGATATCACTCTGCGGCTCTTTCATATAAGTCGACTAATCATTTCTCGATAAGGTCACTTTCATCTCTGTTGGAGACAATAACCAAGATGGAATTGATGGTTTCCTCGATATTATGAACAACATCAATGCTCAAACTGCCCCTCCTCATGTGAGTATGACCCGGTACAGTGCTGAATTTTCATTGATTGACTGTGAACTGCTAGGTTCTCACTACCAGGTATACAACTTCGAAGTACAATTTGAACATCACAATTGCTAACTCTTTTCAGCTATGGCTTCGACGAACCTGATCTTACCAGCACCATGGCAAAGTACGCTCTAAATGCATCCTCAGTCCGAATCTGTCGATATTGACGTTTTCTTCCAGTCAACTATGTAATGCTTATATGACAAGTGGAACTCGCGGAGTATCAATCCTGTTTGCATCTGGTAGGTGCTTGTATATTCAAGCCCTGCAATTACGTGCTAACAATGTATCGATTCAAAGGTGATGGTGGTGTATCCGGAAGTCAAAGCCAGAGCTGCTCGACATTCATCCCGACATTCCCCTCCGGTTGCCCCTTCTTGACGTCTGTCGGCGCCACACAAGGTAGCTATCCACTGACATGCAAATCAGGGCAGATTCTGATGCTACTTTCTTCAAGGTGTCACAGAAACCTCTGCCTCTTTCTCCAGCGGTGGTTTCTCCAACATCTTTGCTCGTCCATCATATCAAACTACACCTGTCGCAACTTACCTTACTGCCCTCGGCAGCACTAACGCTGGCAAATTCTCAACCACCGGTTGGTTTTTTCCTGTATATGAACTGCGCCTAATGCCTATGCTCAACGTTCATTGTCATCTAGGTCGTGCCTTCCCGGATGTTTCCGCACAAGGTGTCAACGTAGAAATCGTAGACGGCGGCTCAGGTAGGACGTATTCCTTCATGTTCTGAAGTACTCTGTTGATTTTGATCTTTAGCTGGACTTGTCGATGGTACTTCGTGTGCCAGTCCCATCTTCGCCAGTGTGATTGCCTTGATTAACGACCGCCTTGTTGCTGCTGGCAAATCACCTCTTGGCTTCTTGAACCCCTTGTACGTCTTCCCTATCTGTACTACGAATGTAAAATCTCACCAATCACCCCAAGCTTGTACGCCAACCCCAGTGCTTTCTTCGATATCACAACTGGTGACAACCCCGGATGTAAGTTGCGAGCATAACCTTCCATGAACAGATTCTGAATTATCTCGTTATCAGGTAACACCAATGGTTTCCCGGCTAGAGCTGGATGTGAGTTTGATCACTATGTGTGAAGAGATCCAAGACTGATGCTTTTTCGTAGGGGATCCTGTCACAGGATTGGGAACACCAAACTTCGCGAGTCTTTTGGCCGCTGCTGGAGCTTAAGTGATGACATGATACTAACGATATCTACGTTGGCAAACGACTGTACGCATGGTGTCCTAGATACTAGTAATGTACAAAGAAATACTTTAAATCACCGGTTAGGAAACCGTTTGATAGATACGAATGGCTCGAGGATATCAAATAATTTTCTCTGTTATAAGGTAAACTTAAGAACTGACATAATTTTCAGTTTTTATGACTTAGGTAAAAACTTAAATTGAACTCATGATGCCGTAGGCGGGAGGGTCGAGGTTACTTTCTAAATATCACAATTTCAGCACAAAACTGAAATGACTTGTGTCTTCATAAGTTACAATCTCATTGTCATAGCTAGTAAAAGAAAGATCAGCAGGGAAGACTGCAGTTCTTGAGACTGAATGAGAAAGCAAGAAAGGATTGAATAAAATGCACGCTGCGAAATGGGTTCCTATATCATGACTCAGTTGCGATAGTCCCGATTGTCCAGGCCCAGAAAGTCGTTATGTACTTGTGTAATCTGAACGTTCATTCATAACGGATCAACGTTTTCCTTTCCACCCATAATATCCACACTTGTCGCGAACCTCACCGTGCCAGATCCTTTGACATGGCCCTTCATTCCCCCAGCCACACTGGGCACCTTCTCTTCAGTTCCTGCCACCGATATTGATTCGTCATCAAAGCTCACATCTCCTAACACCCACGCCTCTTCAGGCATCTGCTCCAAGAGACTGGGTACGCCGGCGTACATAAGCCCTTCAGGAAGCCGAAGTGGACTAGAGGTGGATGATGTGGTCGGGTCGCCGAAATTACTGACGCCTGTGATCTGGATTCCAATTTCCCCCTTATCATCCGCGAGAGCGGGCTTGGATACAGAGGCAGGAACTGAAGACAAAGAGTTGGCGGAAGTTGCGGAGGTAAGGGACGTGCGAGACGAAGAAGAAGAAACAAACGTCGATGTGGACGTTGATGAGGCCAACGATGATAATCCGGAAGAGGTAGAGGAAGACGGGAAGAGCGGTTGCCGGAGCGAACTGCTTCCTCCAAATCCGAAAGCACTACTACTCCTCCGCCCGGCCCCACCAAGGCCAACAATGCTTCCAGCAGCGACACTACTTCTTCTCCTTCCTGCCGGAGACGACATTGGTGTCGACGCATTCGAGGGGGGAAGCGTTGATCCCATCCCCAGAGAATCGAATTTCGATACAAAGGCAGCCAGAGCCCGTCTTTCATCTTCCAATTTCGTACGCAACCACTTCTCTTTCTCGAGTTGCCTAACTAGTTCCTCTGCCCATCTTTCCTTCTCCTCTCTCTTCTTCTTTTCGTCTTCAAGTCTACAAGTCCAATCTTTCTGTTCTCGTTCCAGGTCGTCCCGGGAAGGAGATGGCTCGCGAGTAAACCTCGTATTTTCCAGCTCATGGATTCTCTTGGTTTGCTCCTCAATTTTCTTTGCTTGTTCTTGAATGGTTTTGTCTTTATCACCAGCATCGGGTGGGTCAGCTGTATCGACTCCTTGGGCGGCCTCAAGTGCAGCTTCAAGAGAGAGAATCTGCGTGGCTTGGGAGGAGAGCTGGAGTCTGGCGGTTAGGAGTTCTTGCTGGAGCTGGAAAAAATGTCGTTTTCAGCAACGAAAATAGAATCGAAACGCCTGAACAAACCTGGTATGGGCTCAAATCGAAGTCTACCTTCACAGGGCTTACAGGCCTGGACTCGCCTGCAGGACCTCCAGCAGCTTCATCTGTCAAAGTTTGACTAGTTAGGATTAGCTTCGTGAGCTGTTGGATCCTGGACTGCAGATCCTGCATTGCCTGCGACTCGTCTGCCTTTTCTTGCGCGCTCATTCTCCTCTTCTTCAGCTTCTCCATTTCTTCTTGCTTCCCATCACCCAACATGTTCTCCTTCTCCTCTAACCTCTTCTTCAAATCATCGATCTCTTTCCTGTACCTCTCAATGAGCGCATCAGTGTCGACAATCTCCTTCTTTTGAGCGTGTAGTTTAACACCCTTGACGCGTTTTGCGAATAGGAGGGTTGAGGTTGACTCGGCGGTTGCGGAGGGATCTGGATTGATAGTGCAAATAACGCTGATACGAGCGTTGCCTGAAAGAGAAGGTTGGAGGAGCCGGGTCAATTTGGAGTCCCGGAAGGGGATGTGGTCACTAGAATCGGCTCAGTTGAACCAAGGATGCTACAATGAGAAAAGCGTACTTCTTCTGCTTGGTAGCATTATCTGATAGTTTACCGATGACGGTACCGAGGGTGAGAAGACTGACGAAAGGTTGTCAACATGAGCAACGAGAAGCTGTATCAATACAGACCTCGTATTGATATACTTGCCCTCCCGTGTTCGCTCCTTGTCAGACGTAGCCTTTTCGGAACCCGCAAGATCAATCAGACTCTGAAAAAGAAGTGAGCAGTTGACATAAAGTTTTCCATCCAGACACGTACGAGCACGCTCGTTTGTACACTCCTTCCATCCCGCGATTGTAGTCGTGGACCTCCATGATTGCCACCAGGACCAGGAGTTTGTCGACCACTAGGGGTTGCTCGGCCACTCACAGGTGATGGTGCCGAGTTGTTAGAAGTATCAGCTCGTTCTCGGCTTTCGATAACGAGCCGAAAAATTGAGTGACTCCGACTACTACGCTCGTTCCAATCAGTGCATGCTGTCCGACGATGGCTCTCGCCTCGTTTCAGGACATCCTTGACACCCTTGATCGACGTAACGACTTCCTCTCTGAGCGGCGCAAGAATGATTTCGCCAGTGACAGTCCCTCCTTGCAACTCGACCTTGTTTGGCGCACCGGGAGGTGCAAGGAGATCATGGATCTGTTCGTTATAAATTTCCAAGTACGAGCAACGAAGAAGGTATTCGCGAGTCTCTGTGCGACGGATGTAACTGAATACTTGCCGCATGGCACGAGGTATAATTCCGGGCTCAGCTTCACTGCCGGAGAGCGTGTACGTTTTACCCGAAGCAGTTTGCCCGTATGCAAAGATGACTGCGTTAAATCCTTCCATAGCAGCGATGACATGCGAGCGGGCGACAGTTGTAAAAATCGGCTTATTCGCTGAGCCAGTGAGGATGGCGTCGAAGGTAAATGAGGTTGGTTGTCTAGCATGGGCTGGGTCGAGTTCGATAGTGTTGGTGCTTACAGAGGGTTTCCAAGCAGATTTTGAGTCTGGCTTCATTCTGGAAGGACCTTCAATGACAAGATGATGTCAATTATCTACATCAATTACTGACCTTACAGAAACCATGACTTTGTCCTCTTTGCCATGATCAGCCTGCACCGTCTTCAGCCATGCTTCGTCCATTTCTCCTAATGATACATCTGCCGGCTCCACAGTCTGGTAGTCAACCAGAACTTCTTCAGGATCTACATTACTAACATCCATTTCGCTGGTAGCCCGCTCCATCGACGGATCAGGTGTGGTACCACGTCTAGGCGTGCCAGGTGTTCTTGGTCGGCCATTGTCACTCTTAGTGGGCGAGCTAGGCCTCGAGCCAGCCACTGGGGCCAAAGTTGTGGGCTTGGATGAGTTTGTTCGTAGAGTTCGACTCCGTACATCACTGGATATGGGCGCCTTGTACTTTTTATGAGTGGAAGCTAAAAGGTTAGGATTAGGCGTCATTGTTGCTCGTGTGAGTCGTTCCATGGATGTGCTGGGTGCCACAGGACGTTTCGGTGTGAATGGAGTCGGACGGGTGAGCTTGGATGTTCCAGGATTCGTCGACATGGTTGCGCTTGAACTTGAAGTTGAAGTTGAGGGGAGAACGGAAACCAACCTCGCGTGACCGCGTCGTCAAGAATCTCGGGCCGTTTCGGAGATATCGGATTACTGCCGTAATTGGCGACTATTACACCGCTGATTTCTAAATACCATCAGACCTGCAAAATCCTGCATCGAGGAAGTAGACCGCATTCTAATAACAGGGGAACTGTACAGATAAAACTAGGAGCGATCCATAGCTGCAAACTCGTGTGCCAACTAGTTATTGTACGTTGAATCTGCTGGATCCGGTGTTCAGCCTTAATGGACCATGCCGTGTAATGAAGCCTCAATCCTTCCTTCCAATGCCAGAAAGCCTTCGGTCCATTCTTATTTGCCTGAGATACAGATAGACCTCAGCTGGCAGGCACTGCGGGGTGGCGAGGCACTCTCATTTTCAAAATTTTCATCACTGCATCCGCAGCTGCCTTCACGCTCCTGTTCATATTTGTGCTTGAATTCAAAAGCTTGTTCTATCAGCTGTTCAACACCGTATCCAAGTCTAGCATCACCCGCAATTCTTTCCGTTTGTACTACTCTAGACCCAAATTTCAATACAACACATGAGTGTTCCGAATACCTCAAATCCCCATTGTATAAAAGATCTGTCTACATGCTTTCTACCGTTATACTGAGGCCATCCAGACCTAGAATCATGGTTCACTTTCTCTCTTACACCGCTCTATCTTTTGGACTCGCTTTCTCCGTGACATCTGGTGCTCCTAGTCGTCGTTCGATGGCCCTACTCGATCAGCGCGAGCTTCCTGATTATTTTGCTCATGCAGGCACGCCCAGTCCTGATACCCTCATTAATTTGAAGATTGCGCTCACCGCCAACAGCATGCCTGGTCTTGAACAAAGATTCTGGGATGTCAGTACTCCCGGAAATGCTTTGTACAGTCAACATTTGAGCTTTGAAGAGGTAGGCACATATATGCAGTCTTCTGCCAAAAAAAAAACTCCATGAGCTTACTCTTTCCTTAGACAAAGGCTTTTGCGAGTCCTGCTCCGGAAACCGTGTCCGCTGTGACCGCGTGGCTGAACGAGAACGGTATCAACAACTTTACTACTACTGGTGCATTCGACGACTGGCTTTCTCTTACGATCCCTATCTCAACTGTCAACTCACTCTTCGATGCTGAGTATCAGATTTACATCGAGATTGGAGGTCCCACACAACTGATCAGGACTTTGGCCTACTTCCTTCCTGTGGACTTGCAGCAACACATCAACTTGATATACCCATCGACGGATTTTGTCAGGAATATTCAAGGTCCTAAACTCCGAACCTCTGTAGTACCCGGTTCAAGTTACAACAATACTGCTAATGCGCGAGCCCAGGAAATACCCTTTTCATGCAAGTTAGCCATTACTCCAACCTGTTTGCAGGACCTCTATAAATGCTATGCAAGCGTCAAACACACTAGGCGTGAGTGGTTTCATTGAACAATACCCTCAGGTGAGATGCTTTGCATACAGAAGTTTTTTCACGTTTCTATTTTTTTTGACGATCTCCAGATGGCAGACTTGAAAAGGTTCTTGACTGATTTAAGGCCTGACATTCCTATATCCACCACTTATACATTGCAATCTGTGGATGGTGGCTCGGATCCACAGAGTGCGAGTAAGGCAGGGATCAAGGTTGTACGTTGATCCTCGTTTACATTCTGGGCTTCGTAGAAGTCAACCTGATCTAGATCAATTAGAACCTTGACATTCAGTATACGGTCGGACTCGCTACTAATGTACCAGTGAGAATCATATTCTGCACTGCGCTTCATCATGTATCTTTCACTCATCATTCACCAACCAGGTCACTTTTATTTCTGTTGGAGAAGACAACATAGATGCAATTGAAGCTTTCATGGATCTAATGAGCGATATTCACGCTCAGACAACGCCACCAAGTGTGAGTGCCTTCATTCAACTCACTACAGGCCCCTCCTTTGAAGTAAAACTCGCATCGCCAGGTCCTCACTACTAGGTATTGTAATCTAACAAAACCCATTTCGATACTTTGGCTGACTCTTCTGCTTTTCTCCTCTGGTAAGTTCAGCAATCATACCGCCTAGTAGGGAATATATCATTACCTTCCACGTCCACTCCAGGTGATGGTGGTGTGTCCGGATCTCAAAGTCAATTCTGCGCTATCTAGGTCGTGGTTTCCCAGACGTCGCCGCGCAAGGCTTTGATGTACTAATCATTGACAATGGTCTACATAGGGCAAATCTGTTACAATTCATTCAAGGAATTTCTGATGACCTTTGTCCTTAGCTGAACTTGTCAGCGGTACATTGTGCTTCAGTGCCATCTTTGCTAGTGTTATTGCTTTGATCAACAACCGGCACCTCTCCGCTGGCAAATCACCTCTCAGCTTCCAGAACCCCTTGTATGTCTTCCTTAAGAATCTGGCTCAGTTATATTTAAATAAAACTGGCTGCCCCTGGAGTCAATTAAACAACCCTTTATTTATTAAACTACTTGCGTAAACTTGCGTTCAATTAAGTGTTTAAGTAAATATTGTGTATGGTTAAGGTCAGTGTTTAAATAAATATTTTGTTTGTTTAAGGTCAGTGTTTAAAAAAATATCGTGTATGTTTAACGACAAGATTTGTTTAAAAAATATCGTGTATGTTTAACGACAAGATTTGTTTAAACAAAGACGGTGTGTTTAACATGGATTTTGTTAAACAAAGAGAGAAGAGGAATTAAATGGAGGGCCGTTCACTTCCTACGACGGCGCTTGTTGACTGCAGGTCGCTTCCCCGCTGGCTTTACAAGCTCAGCCGTGTCGCCAACACCACAAGCACTCAGATACTCATCCAAGGCTGTGCACCGCGCAATACTGGACTTCGATTGCCAAGTGATATCCTTGTCTTCACAATGAACACAAAAAGACAATTGGGATCTGTGCCATTGATGCTCAGAAATGCGGGATACTCTAACCTCATCCGGTGGTGTGGCAGGTTGTTCCTTGCCCTGGACCTCTTCGAGCTCCCTAACAACTGTTCCATCCTGTTCTGTGATGTTCGAGAGCTGTTTACCATGCAGCTGACCCCGATTCCGCGTAACCCTGGTACCCTGTGTGTCATCCAGTTGAGCTGCGGCTGCTTTACACTTGCCACGTCGCTTTGGCGCATCAACTGACGCCAAACCTGTGTGTATTGCCTTAGGTTGAGACTCAATATCAGCGGGAGGGTCAACAGCGGGTGTACCGTCAGGTGGGGGAGCTTTCTGCGACATAGCAGTAAGAGAGTTGGTAGTTGTTGTCATAGAAGAATCAGGGGAGGTAGTAGAATTGGAAGATGTGGGTGTATCGTCAGGTGGGGGAGCTGTCTCCGACAAAGGGGGAAGAAAGCTGGGAGTTGTTGTCACAGGGGGGGTAGAAGGATTGCAAGATGCGGTTGGTAGAGCAATCGTAACGGAAAGGATTGGAGGGACAGGCAAGGGTTCCAAAGTTGTTGACAAATTGGGAGATATGGGAGACCCGCCCTCAGGCAGAGGCAAACGGACTTGTTGACCGGTGTTCGTAGTTTCCGTTGTCTCCAAATTCGGCACTGTCGATGACTTTGTAAGCTCGTCCTGTGTACTCGCAGTCGCAGGTGAACATGAATTGACCGGTTCTCCCATACCTTGCACATCTGAAGGCTGAGTAGCAGGCTCCGTAGCTGATGCACTAGACTCTTGAGCAACAGCAACTGGGCCAGGGATCATGGAGCTGGATCCACCTGACACATTTGGAACTGAGAGTGTAGTATGATCCTTGGACTTGAATACAAAAGGGTCGGGATGGTCGATATTCGATATGCTAGAGATGTAATCCCCAAGTAACCAAAGTTGGGAATTAGAAAGCCGTTCCACTGCTAGACTGGTAGGGAATTGGAACTTCGACGTGTCATAAAACGCTTGAGGATTGGAATCTATTTCAGAAAGTGGGACAAAACACGACCTGCTGTGTGCTGGCTGAGAATACTCTGCCTGCAAATGTGAGCCTTGTGTGTCAACTCTAAGATAACAAAAAAACTTACGCCAAATTTGATTGAGAAAATCAACAATCTCTTGTGCAAGCTGCTTGTTTGAGAGATCTGTAGTATCCCTCAGGACAGGAACACCCTGTGCATTTTGTGGACCAGGCGCGCGATGCTCTATTGAAACGATGAGCGTTGGCAGAATGCAGAGGAAATAGGCATACTAGGGAGTACTGTTTCGCAATATTCAGCCCAAGCTCTGTCAAGAGAATTGAAAGCTCGTTCGTTATCCGACCCGTGTTGAAATTCTGGTGTGAAAGGGTCTCCGTTCTCATCAACCTGATGGTGCACATTCAACCTGCAACCAGTGCTTAGGGAATGCTGAGTACGACAGAGTTACACAACGTACCGCCAGCTTGCCACAAAATTTTCTTCGTTCCGAAATCCGACCAAGCAGACGACTTCGCAAGGTCCCACAGAGCCTCCTTCGGTAAGACCACACAGAGCAGTCATCAAGTTGAGAGGTAAAGTTCGCTGATTTCTGATAAAGACATGAGAACAATTCGGGAAACACAAAGCTGAAGTGCACATACTCGAATATATCAGCATGTTCTGCCTTACTCTCGTACATGGCTTGGTCTGCATTTGCCCACTCCCTTTTCAGAGCCTCTTGATAGGCCTTGCCGCCGTTCCACGAAGGGTTTTGCTTCCAAAGCTCAACAGCCGCAAAAGATTAGGCAATATATTATATTTTACAAATCATTTTACAAATTATTTATTCTATGTAAAATAATAAATTTAGCCTCAGTAAAATAGTATGAGATACATTTGATCTTGCGGGGTCTATTCTGACCGAAAAAGGCGCCAAAAAAGCGTAATTTCATGCGTGATTTATTCCAGATTTTTCTGGATTTTTTATGAATTTTTTAACCCAAGATATGTCTTTTCTTTTACTACAGACAAAGACATTGTATAGATGTTGCATTACCATACATTTGCCACCCATAAAATGAAAGATTTTACAGGGGCCCGGCCCGGTCCGGTCAGTGCGGGCGGCCCGCTGCAAAATGAAATATTTTACGGATGGCAAATACTTGGTAATGCAATATCTATACAATGTCTTTGTCTGTAGCAAAAGAAAGGTCATATCTTGGGTTAAAAAAATCATAAAAATCCGGAAAAATCTGGAATAAATCACGCGTGAAATTACGCATTTTTCGGCGCCTTTTTTGGTCGAAATAGGCCCCGCAAGATCAAATGTATCTCATAATATTTTACTGGGGCTAAATTTATCATTTCACAGGCAATAAATAATTTGTAAAATAATTTGTAAAATATAATATATTACCTAATGTTTTGCAGCTGTGAAATAATGGATCCCTGGCAGTGTTGTACAGTTGGTCGTTGAGACATTGAGCTCGACTCGAACAGCTACCCCACTGGCCATTGGTGTTTTGACACGGTCGACATTTCTCAGCATGACATCGCAAACAACACTGCAATAACCTTTCCAGTGGCCCTTCACCACTGAGACCTGGGCTCCCATCCAGGGCTTCTTATCTATCTTCAACCGAAGCAATTCGGTGCTGACTTCAAAGTGTTTGTGCCTGGGCAGAAGGGGCTGGAATTCATGTAGCAATTTTCTGGTGCTGCAACACCCAAATCAGTCAGATATGTCCCATAAAGTAGCCAACTATACGTACTTCTTCTCCACAACCTGAGTGTAGTCCACCTCGAGAGAACAATCCAGCACACCAAAATAGAGCAATAGTCGAAGTGATCCTTTCCCGTTGATATGCTGACTGAGGGCTGAATGCAAAATGAAGATGCTAGAAAACTAACACCAACACACACACACACCAACACTCAAACACAAGTTCTTTAAGGGTGCTTAAAGATATAAAACTTCAAAGTATGTTTTTCACAACTCTGTATACAATGGTTGTAATAGTTTTTCTTTCACAAGTTCTATCAAACTTGGGCTTGCAATGGCTACTAGGTTCTCTGATCTGACTTGCTTTTAATAACTTTACTGAACTGACTTTGAATAACTTTACTTTCTTTTCTTTCTGAGTTATAAGTACAATCTTTCTTTGTTATACAATCTTTCTGACTTCTAATCTTTCTTCTTTTCTTATTCTGATGCTGAAACTATACTTCCCTTTTGTTGGACTAGCAATCACAACAAAAGTGGGGGGGGAAGAAAGCTTTCTGTCTCTGGCTCTGGCCTGCTCCTTTTATATCTTTGAGGCCTTGGGCAGTGTTTGGGGACCTGTGCCAGTGCACATGGTTACCACTCTCTTGGTTTGGGGGACCTGTGCTAGTGCACATGGTTACCAATCCCTTGGTCTGAGACCTGTGCTTTGCACATGCTTTTCCTGTGCTTCCATATGCTACTCCTGTGCTTTCATATGTTACTTAATTCTAGAACATTGGCATAGCAACTGTTAGATTTCTGTTATGGAACTCATCTGCACAAATTTCGAAGTTTTTGCCTTTTTGTTCCATTGCAAACTACTTGGGTTGTTCATAGGATTCATCATGCATATTAAATCACAGGAGACCTTGTTCTACAAGTATAGTGTGGTACAAAGAATGGGTTTTAGTACTACTACAGGTTAGTTGTAACTGAGTATAACTACTGAGAACCTTCATAGTTCATCTGTAGCAGTCTTCTGTGCAATTCCTGAAGTGTACAATGTACTGTAGCTTTGTCAGAGATGACACCTGTCTATGCTTATAAAAACCCAAAATTCCGGATTTTTAGGCACAGCCTGGTTCAGGGTGTATCACCGTCAGGCCAAACATTCTTGACTTCCCCAACACATCCTTCCCAGTTTCGAATCCAAAAGGACACTGCATTTGGACTCTGAGTATTCAGGCGAGGTCGCTCAGTTACTGTGCGTGAGGAGAGTCGTACTTGGACATTGTACCAAGGGAAATCGTAACCAATTGGGGAACCTTGGGTTGTGTGACTGACTGAGTTCACATCCACTGAGAAAGCCTAGAAGAAATTAGCGGATGAAAATTGAGAGAATAGGATACTTACAATTTCGTGTGTGCCATTGGGAATGATACCAATACTTCGCCCGATTTTCCCGCCCACTAACCCGGTCTGGTCCACATACTCACCTGCAAGAACTTTGATGTAATCACCAGGAACTATTTGTTTGCGTAGTTTCCAAGTGGGGACACTTAATAGTCCTGTGTTTTTGGTATGCACCTCACAGGTGGAAGGTAATACAGTCTCGACAGTGCCTATTGCCTCTGAATCCTCAATGCTCACTACATCGCCAGTTTCAAATTTCCAAAACTCTGGCAAGGGCATCGGCCTTTGTCTGACCACTGGATGCTCACTCTCGAAAAAAAGTGTTCGTAGTTCTGGCTTTACATGGCCAGTCAGTTTCAACTTCAGAGGGTTCAAATGTTTGACCAAAAGGCCGTACTCAAATCTGCCCAATTTCGAGTGGATGTAGTACTTTCCCGATACCTTGCAATCCGAAGGCTCCGTAAAAAGGTGTTGGTCCTCTGGTGAACAGTCATGAATAGAGAAAAGAGCTGAAGGTGGCCTGGTATTACGTGGCCGTTTACGACTGCCTGAGGAATGCAAGTGTAGCCGAAGCAGAATTCGCGGTACGACTAGCACTTCCACAGCTCCCGGGCTGTGCATACTCTCAAACGAGGTTCCCAAGGTGACTCCAATGTCACCCTTGTACCTACCCGAGCAGATTTCGACCCAGCGGCCAAGAGAAAATACCTGTTCATCATCCACATCGTTGCGAATGTGAAGACACTGCCACGCCTCAGTTTGAGGGACAACGGCCAGCGTGGACATTCTGACATCCGAACGAACACACAAAAGGTCCTGCAAAGATAAATTCACGGGTGATATACTCGGCTTGCGAAACCGAGCCTCTAAGTAAACTAAGCCCTCATGATATGGATTCATAAAAGCTGAACGAAGTTCCGTAGTCTTCAAGCTCATCAGATAGACAAGAACGTCGTAATCATGACCTGGCTAAACAGACATGTGTGTGTTTGGTGTGTAAAAAAAAGCAAGATCGAAATGGGCACATACCGTACATTTCAGCCTCCATATATTGAACCCATCCGTTGGCCCTGGTAAACGAATTTTCTTCTGCTGAAACATCTCATACTCCGGATCATCAGCTTTGTTGTTTGCACTCCGCATAGGCGGGTCAGTGGTCTGTCCGGAGTATCTGTGCTCTAGCTGCTCGAGGAACAGCATAGAGGCCTCTGAACAGTCATCCTGCTCCTGGACTGTGGGATGCACATTGGCCTGTTGTATCTGCTCTGATTTTGATAAGGATACAGATATGATGTCACCAAAATGCAAACAAACACTTGCCGAGTTACTCACTGGCAGACTCGATCACCTCGTCCTCGTCCTTGTCCTCCAGCTCCTCTTCGGAGTCGACATTGGCAGAAATGTTGAGGAATCGAGATACCGAGCTTTTACCTGGCCTAGGCATGTGAGATGACAACAAAATTGTCCTTAGTTTGGGAGGTGGAAGTATGACAAAAAGAAAGAAAAATATTTCCCATGCTCAGAAGCGGGACTATACTTCCAAGGGCTGGACCAGAAATCTTTGAAAAAGGAAAGTATGAGTAATCACCCCAGTGACGCTCATATTACTCATACTTTCCTTTTTCAAAGATTTCTGGTCCAGCCCTTGGAAGTATAGTCCTGCCTCTGAGCATGGGAAATATTTTTCTTTCTTTCTGTCATACTTCCACCATCGCTTAGTGCATCTGTAAAAAGCCAACTGGCTGGTCCAGGACTTCATCACTATCTTTCGACCTACCTTTTCAATCTAGTGCCGAATCTGCTGAAAGTTGGGAGTGGTCTTTGCCGTGGGTAACTATGAACTTGAACGACTTTTATAGTTGCAATTGGCATTTGGTTTTGGATATGAACAAGGTGGCATTTCTAACTGGTGCGTATCCAGCTCTACTCGGACCGAAGCCTATGTTTATCTTTATTTTAGTAGTCTCATGAGAGCTCATTGTTCGGAAAGTCAGTGGCCTCATATTTAATGTCTGGTTCTCTCAAGATTTCTCTGTCCGTATCTCTCATCTATCTCAGTATGCCTAAATCTTCTGTCAAACGCGAAAACCGCTCTACTTCAAAGGAGCAGAGCACTTTGCTAAACAGGCGTATTGACACTCAGTTACGCTATCTTCGAGAATCCCTTGGCTATCCTCTCAATCCGTACAAACCCACCACACTGGTACAGGGAGAATATGCTAGCCGGTGGAGTATTTTCATCGGCGCATCATCCAAAGGTGCTGTCACTGGACCTGACCACCGCGACTTCCCTAAGTTAGGGTGATTGTACTGCACGGTGAGAGCATTGTTCACTTTACCAATGACCTCTTATATATTGCCTTTGGCTTGACAGGTTCACGCGTGTACCACAAAGGTTTTCAAGCGAATGGAATGGAATTCACATATGGTACCGTGCGTAGTTCTCAAAACCAACAAAGACCTCATGGATAGTCTTGCAATGCGAGAAGTCCTCGCGTCCAGATTGACCCACAAGTTTGGTCAATCCACGTCTCGCTCATCTTCTCCTTTGGCTTCACTAGACTTCTCTCGCACATTGTCATCGTCGCATGCTACCACATCTTCACCTCTGGTCTACTCCACGCGCACCACTGCTCCCTCAACTTCACTGTCTATCACTGCTGATGATTTCGAAATGAGTGAGCCTTTTGTGCCCGACTTCACTTCTCCCAAGCATATCAGTCGGCTGGGCTCTAGTCCTTCGCTTAGAAGCTCTCTTGATGACTCTGAGGAGGAGATGGTAACAAATAAGAACGACAAATTCTTTACGCTCTCGCTAGTAGTCTGGACTAAGGTAAGTGCTTCTTGTACCATTTTCAACAGCAAAGCTTACTGCAACTACAGGAAGATGAACTTTACAACAAAACGATGGTCCAAATTCTGAGCAGACATGGTGCAAACGTTTGCCTATCTGACTTGAGCAACTCAAGCATCAAAAGTGTTGGATTAACCAATGCGAGTTGTGTTGACCACTATACAGTGGCTCAAAAAATTGTCCACATGTTTGCTATTTTTGCAAAGAATCATGAATTCCGGGTGGAATACTGGGTGTATCATAAAAATGTTAGTGAGCGTCACAAAGCCCTCGATATTCCCTTCCTGGAACGCCTTATTTTGACTTGTTTGGCCAAAGGCCCATTGAGCTATAATTGATTAAATTTGCTAACTCATGTGGACAATTTATTGACTTGTTACTTGAAATATAAAAAACCATGATTTAATACTTTGTATGGCCTCCCTTTGCCTTGATGACTGCTCTAAGTCTTCGAGGCATACTCCTAATCAGCCTCTGACAATCTTCCTCTGTGATCTCCTGCCATTTTTCCGCTGCTCTGTCCCACAATTCCCAAACACCAGAGGGTGGTGTATCATACTCATTGAGTTTGTTTTTGAGAGTTGTCCAGAGATGTTCAATGGGGTTAAGATCAGGAGATTGTGCAGGCCAAGGTAGGCAGTCAATTCCATGATCATTGAA
>MU790863.1:0-25000 GCA_027886635.1 Lentinula boryana | reverse complement strand
AAATTGAAATATCTGTAATATTTGGTAACTTTCAGTCTCTCTCGGTCAACTGTTACAATATCTTACCAAATCCGACACTGAGGTTTTTCCTGATGGTGTGAGTGACTCTGAGTATTCCACCGCAGCTTGGTCTTCTTCGGTACCAGGGAAGGAACTTTTGAATGCCAACAGCCTGGAAAAGTCACTAGTTTCGATTGTTTTCCATCAATTATCACTTCCTGAAAATTCCAGGTCACAGCCAGGTACATCAGGCGGGATGATGTTGAATAGGCTATCGCGCGATTGCAGGCATAAGATGAACAACGTCAGGGACAACAAATATGATTAATCCCAGAGTGATTCGGAGTTCACGAGGATGATGTCAGGATTGTGAATATGGAATTGGAGGTAGAGAGGTGGTTTGGGCCTTTGGATGAAGAGGGATGACAGACGAGATGCAGGAGGACTCCGCTTTGACATTACAATTCGAAGTTATAGTTGGCTACAAGGACCTTTGGTGACGCTGGTAATATGGATTTAGTCTCGGTAGTAGTAAGTCGAATTCAAGTAGTATTTGAATGCTCTGAGTCGACCGTGGCAGTCCTACATACACGCATTGGTTATGATGTACATATTATCATCGATGCTTAGCTCAGAGGGCACTTGAGCGCCGTAAATACCTTGAGTTCAATACTTTGACATGTACCCACGTATGTCTTTCTTCTTCCAAAATACAAAGAAGTTCCGAAGTGGTAATGAAGATAGTAACGGATCTCCGCCAACTAAGGTGTGGCCAGCTGGTACTTATATTAAGCGTGCGAATAGAGCAGATCACCACTGGTGGCATGGAGGTTGATAATCCAAGGCAATCTGGATCGAAAGGGACCAAGAATGATGGAGATGGTGTTGAGGAAGAGGAGGGTGACGATATGCCCAGTCCATACTGCACGATTATCATTAACCATTCAAAAGTGTACAAGACAAGGACAAAGATGAAAGCAAATAATCCTTATGTGAGTATATATGACACACTGCGTTTAATGACGTTCCTGCTTACTATTTGTTCCCAGTATGACGCCAGTGGAACGGAACGATTCATCAAATCCTGGCCTACTACTGTGGTCATGGTCGCTGTTCGTGACGCTCGGCTGCACAAAGTCGATCCCCTTATCGGTGTCGTTGTTTTACCTCTTCAGCAACTTTTCGTCAAACGTGGCAAGTCACAGGTTGGCACGGATACATTCCCTCTCGTCGGAGGTAGTATGGGCTATGGAAAGTTCAAGTGCTCTCTAGCAGTGTTTCGCAGCGTACAGATTCCGAGTCAGCTTTCACCAGAGACTTTCCCCAATGTTGACGGATGTAAATCGTTCAAGAACTCATGTCTATACTTGTTTTCAAATACCAAAACCACCTCATGTTGCTAATGTGGCGAAAAATTTACTGTTCGCTTCCTTGCTTGCAGGACCTTCGAGAACTTGAATAAATCTCTCCATGCGGACTGCTAGGGTTTCTAGAATTTCGGTGCCTTGTGGAGAGAATACCTATACCAAAACCACCAGCGGAGCAACTTCAAGTTTATTGAGGACAAAGACAGAAAAGACCAGTTTCCAAATTTGTTGACATCGCATTTCTATCATAAAAGCCCTCGAGACGAGTCCTTCAATTTCAGGCTATCCGCCCCTTCTACGATTTTCTGAATACTTTTCCAACAAAGTCGACTACATACTTTCGGTATGTCTTTTTATGATTTCTTATACCTCAGATAACACGCTGACTCCCCCCACTCCTGAAGAGAGATGTCATCTACCAGTGCAGACCTACGCATCGCATCCAAGCGAGCATATTATGACAACAACAAACCCTACGGCGAATCCGAAACCATTACTCTTTACATTTACAATGGCGGCCCCGATACCGCAGTTGCTCCCGTCGTCACAGCAGGATTCACTAACTCAATGGACTACAGCGCTGTTACGACAAGCCTGCGACAGGCTCAGGAGTATCTAGGACAACAACCATCTGCGGATCTAAACTCATTCAACTGGACCAACCTCTCCAGTCCGTCAACCCACGATGTAGGATGGAATATGATCACCACTCTTCCTAATGTATCTCCAGGGTCGATCCTAGAACTTGGCTTGACGTTCCCCATGACACACACGGTATCACACGACGACGACACTACAGTTGCATCAGTGTTGTCGAGCACGTCTGACCCGCGCAACCAGAATAATTCCACCACGTACATAATCACTCCCAACCATCACGACGATGGTTCGGCGTACTGGAGCACGCCTGGCGATCTCAAAAACCTTGACTTCAATGGACTAACAAGTGCCCAAGCACTTTCGCAAGCTGATTTACGAATTGCCTCGAGCCGCGCTCATTATAACAACAACCTACCCTATGGCCAGAGCGAGACGTTGTCGCTTCTTGTGTTCAACGCCGGACCGACGATTGCTATGAAGCCTGTGTTGACTGCAGGTTATACGTGGTCTATGGATCAGACTCAAATGTCTAGCAGCGGTCAACAAGTGTGGATACCCGATGGGGTGAATCCTTCTACTTATCTTCAAGGAAATTCTAGTTCTTTACAATGGCAGACTCTAGATGGAGTAGCTGCTCGTGTTGAAAGCTGGAATGTTGTCGTCAGTCTCCCAGATATTCCACCTAGCATCCTCTATCGCATCAGCATTGTTTTTCCGATGAATCACACGACGTCGGACACAGATTATACTGCTTCTGCCTCTATCTCGTCTCAAGCCCAGGAGCTTGATCCTAGTAACAACTCCACGACGTATGTGATCACCCCAAAACACGACAATAATGACGCTGCTTACTGGAATGCTCCAGGGGATATCACACAGCTAGATGGACCATCTACTCCTGCTGGAAGTCAAGCATGCTCTACAGGCTGGTCCATAGATACCCCTGTTATCGTACAGACGAGTGACGACAACGGTCCGAAACTGATCCCTATCGCTCTGGGACAACTCGAGGGCCAGATTTCCAGGACAAAAATCATTAGCTACGCTCCCCAGAGTGGAAACTATCAGCCAAAGGTCGTCACCGGGGTTGAATACGATACCTCATCTCCAGGCAGAATTGTGTCGTTCTCTGCAGATGGGAAGAATGTGCAGACATACATCGCTCATCCAGACACGTTAGTCTATCTCGACCCTTTTCTACAGAACGTTGGGCAGGATAAACTCCGCGTCGGTTACTGGATACCCGTACGAATGCTCTGGACTGGCGCTGGAGTCAGGGGGAGGAGTTCTACCGGGGGAATGACTATTGCTCATGTGACGGATATCCGAACCGACACATCCGGAAACCAGCTTAAAAGTGCCGAACCCGAAATAGTTAGCATGAGCCACAGCTACGTCGTTGGCACATTGCAAGAAGGGGGTATACTCACCCACAACCCAAAAGACCACGAAAGGTGTGGGAACCCGAATAACATTGCAATCCTATTAGCTATTAGCGTGCTGGCGAATAATCTAGTGGCGACAACGACCCCGCCGCCTGGTAATCCTGACCCACCGCATGGGTATAGCTTGAGACACCGGAGACCTAATGACCCTATCCCACCGAGGATCCCTGCTCCTCCTGTCCTCCCAATCGATGTTCCTCGGCGGGACGACGAGGGAAACTGGTTGATTTACCTCTACGAAGAAGACACCCCAGCGGCAGTCGAAAACGCCCGCACGGCGGTATCCCAATTCCGCCAGCCCTCTGTCCTCACATACGATCCCAACGGCAACGCAGCCAGACGCCGGCAATCCACAGGTCAATACCAATCTCAAAGGGAACTTCTCCAACTCACCGGGGAGGAAGCCTCTGGGAGTACAGGTACGCTGGGGCAATTGGACCGCGATGAGTACCCACCGGCGATTGCTGCTGAAGGTGGACAAGGTGCCCTTGTGACTTATATCGAAGCTGGTGATAATCGAAGGGCTGGGTCATTGATGGGACAGCAGTTCAATAATTATAGGATGGACCCACAGCCCGATGGGCATGCACCGCTCCGGCAGGGGGATAGGTTCAGGTATGCAATTATTCATGAAAATATGTTTGCAGTTGAGTATCTGGGGGATGGGATAGACGAGGATCAGCTTGAAGAACCACCTATCGATTGATGATGACAGCAGCGACATACAGGTAGTCTCTTTGCCCTAAATTTTTCGAAACGTCTTCTCACTATCAAGTAACGAATTGTCATGTCTCCTATGCGACCTCCTTTCAGTTTTTGCTTACCATGTAAATTGTAACACATATTTGTTTTCACTTTCGTCTAGTTACTTTCATGTGGACTTTTCTGATATTTTGAATGCGGAGAACTGTTGACCATCTTGTTCTTACATATTTTGAGGAGAACTCGGCAATCTTCGCATTCATCAAACGGAAGTATCCTTTTCAAGGTTCCAGTGACAGGTCTGTGTACCACCGTTCTCCCTCTTTTAGTTGGTGCATCGTTGAGTAATGAACGTCGACGTAGGAGCAACGAGCTAGGCTGATGATGTGGCCGGATATGTATACAAGATTTGCATATGGACGCAGCACAGCAGAACGAAAGCAGAGTTACCGGCACGGACTTGTGAGCGTTGGGCAATTTCTGAGCGCTTGCTGCGAAATCGTTCCCTAGTTTCTTATCTATATTTCACAGGCAACGAGAGAGTGTGGGGGTTGAGATTGAACAATTATCTCATTGTCACTGTCTTTCATTTTCCCAAATTTCGTACCAATGTTACCTTTCGACCTCCTCAATCTTCACCAAAGTCGGACTCTGTACTACTATACCACGACTCGTTCTCGTCCACAGGCTCTCCTTCCCCGCCATCTTCATCCAATTTCAGCGCAGAAATATGATTTTCCTCCGTTTCACTTTCTTTTTCTCCCCCTTTCCCGTTCCCATTCTTGTTCTTCTCGGCTTCCTCCTGACTCAGACTAAAACCTGTTGTTGGTTGCACGTTCAATGCATGTGCACTCATCGTCTCAAAAAGACTGAAGGGCATACGACGCTTTTTCCTAGCCTTGACCTCCTCCAGACCTCAAAGCGCCATCCTCACTGCCGTATCAATGGCAAGCTTTGTCTGCGCTTCTTATCAAGATGCTCAATCCCAAGTCCGCCCGACCGTTCGTCATCCATATCTCGAGCACGCCGGCCACACGTCTTCGTTGCGGTGGTGCTTTTAACTATGGAGTCTGGGGTCATTAGTTTGTGTGCTTGAGCATTCTCTGTAATCTGTCGTTTGGTATAGTTTCCATCGACGCGTGCTCGGGGCTTAGGTTTCGGGCGATGGTTAGAGTCATAATGACGAAGGTCGTCAGATGGTACCGCAAAAAATGATGAGGGCGGTGAAGGTGGAAGTCTTCGAGAACGGGAGAAGGACCGAGAATCAGTGGATGCTGTCGAGGTAATAGCTAGGTTGGGAGGAGCTGCAGTCAAGCTATCGTCTTTAGTCTGATTTTCTTTCTCTTTTTCCTGTTTCCTGGCAGTCCGGACTCGAGGCTGATCCACGTCCTCGACCTTGTTCGCTTTCTTATCGGAGCGATCCCCTTCCTGGTGCTCGGGACGTTGAGCATTCCTAGATGGTGATGCTTCAAGAACTCTGTCAACGGAGAAGAAGCTAGTCAATAGATGTCATGAATGTCTTAACAGATGTTCTACTCACTTGGACTGTGACCTACGAGGGTTGAAATCCTCAGGGGACGCATTAGATTCATTATAGCTGACGTCCTTATCAATGTCCGGCAAAAAAAGCGGAATGTCCGCAGAGCTACTAAGATTACGAGCAATGGATGTAGGACGACGTACGAGCTTCACCGACCGTTTAGCATTGATGACATCTTTGTTTTGAGGTAAAGACACGTTGTTCTTGGACATCGTCGAAGTTTGTATGTATTGAGCGTAGGATGGATGATTCTAGACGAAAGGAATATTAAGCCCATTCATGGAATGGTACATGATCGAGGATAGCCATACCAAAGGAAGTTTGTTATCGCGATTATAGTACAGCTCTTGGTCTGAATTTCCTCTTTATACATTTCCCTTCTCGCCACTCCAGACCTTGTTGCTACGCTGCTAATGCACTGAATGAAGCAAGAACCCTGGCGATGTACTGGAAGAAATTGTGTCGCCAGCCGTAGGTCCAAGTTCCAATGCAGGTGGTCCAATGCCCATTGGGCGTATCGTGATCAAAGAGTCGAAGAAAGAGAACAATTCCTTGCACAAAGGAGGTTTGTTCTATTTTGGGTGTGCATAAAGCACAGAGCGTGACCGTATAAGCGTCAGTGACTGTAAAAAAAACTGAGGGAAAAAGCAAGATATGCTTTATCTTCGTGAGGTCCAGCTGAAACAAGGTTTTCCAGAGATAGACAACGTTCCATTACAAACCCATCGACCTTGACTAGCACGGCAATCCGGTAGGTCATGCAACAATCAGTCAACCTCAGTGAATTGATGGTCGTCGTCAGAAACGATTGTTTGTATAGCCGTGCTCGATCCTTAAGGAACGTGAACAATCAATGGGATTTCATGAAGATTCAACATGAGGACATCCTATATAAGTAACGATTATTGTAGAGAGCTCGTGATTAAGGGATATTCTCGCTTCGAGCGCCTAAGAGACTAGAAAGGCTCGACATGAGCGGATGATAACCTAGGCTGGACGAAGTCACCTACTAAACAGAAAACCTTTTAGCAAGTGATCGAGCTGCCATCGCTAGTGTCAATCCAAGAAGTGACATCTCCATTTTGCGAATAATCCTCATCAACCCATCCAAACTAAACCAGACATCGATATCAGAACATATTATTCGATACTGACTCATAGTACATACCTCGAATGCACCATTCAGGGTGACGAACTTGAAAACGCCATTAATGTACCAGACAGTCTCCTTAGTACCCAACTACATTGGAAGAGCAGAACGAAAGGGATGAGATGAGTCACAGCAACGATGCCTGGTCAAGTCGACTTACGGTAGTATCCAAACCTTGGTTTGCGGGAAACAAACTAGTCGTTGTCGAGCCCTCTGGGAGGGTCACGGTGTTGTCGACCCACTCGATCGCGTATGCTGCAGGGCTGCTTCCGTCGACAGGAATCATGGCAGCAATAAGTCCCGGGTGAGGACACACTTGCGTCAAAGTCTTGGTTGTCGAATCGTACGTCGCGCTGAGAGTAGGCGCAGAGCCAGCGGCTTCCGACATACCATAGCCATAAGCACCAGTGACGAGGGTAAGAATTCCCTGAGATTGGCCGTAGGGTGAGGTCGAGTTGTATGAGAGACCGAGAATATCCTGGGCATACACTGCGGACATGGACGCAGAAAGGGCAGAGAGTAGAGTGAGTTTGAACATGATTAGAGCAAAATGCGAAAAGGATTGTGTTTGAACTGAGAGGGCTGGGAATAGTGTCGGTAGAGAAGCAAAGCACGAAGCTTTTAAAGGAGTCGTGAGGTATTCGCGGTTGCCTTGCCTTCACGGCGAATATTGAGAGCCATGGGATCCACGTCGGATACCCCGTCGGGTGACTAGCGACAGTGTTCAGGACGTATCCCATAATTGCCTGAGTGCAAAAGATTGCGCTTCCTGCTACTTCTAGCCATGTTCAGTGTATTTGTTGTACATCGACAAATAAGGCGACGGGGGTAGCTGGCAGTGGCAAGCGTTGATGACATTGTTTACTGACCGTTCGCTGTCGTTCGTCGAGTACAGGCCAATGCAGGGCTTCATGACAGTGTGAAAATTGACCGGAATACCGCTAAAATATCGGCAGCCAAAACCCGTCTACATCGGACTGAAAACATCATTGCCATCTCTGAGAGCGTATGTTGGCAAGTTCGTTATTTGCATAATTGTCTGCAGGTCGCAAATTTTCCTGTATCTGGTCATAGAGGGACCGCAGCTTTTTTGCCGAACGATCCATGATTTCCAATTGATTATAACAAAGCCAACCAAGTGCAAAAAAAATCGACGATTGCAGAGAATCATAAGTAGGCAATATGTTGGCAAGTTCATATTGTGCGAAGCTAGTAGCAAACGGTTCATTATTATAAATAATGGTCGTTGGTCTTATTTCCCACGCAGGCTCAAGCGTCCTTTATGAAAAACCGAGTTGCGCTATGTACATAAGCTAGATGAAGGTGACGCTTGTGTGCCAAGTGCACAGGCTCAGGTAGGTACGAGAATACTGTGCTATGAGGGCTGGTCCAACTGGGTTTACAATGATACTCAGCCCTGGGCAACTAATCACAGATCGTACTAGCAAGTGATAGCACTACCGTCTGAGATGTCGATCCAAGCAGTGACATCTTGGTTCTCCTCAAAGGTTTCATCGGACCATGCAAACTAAAATGAAAGGATGATTACCATGCCACCATTGAAAGAGAATTTTAAACTCACGACGTAAACCCCATCTACAGAAACTTCTTTGAAAACTCCATTTTGAGCAAAAACTCCATTGGGGCTTCCCATCTGTGACCCAAAACCAAGATCAGGATAAAAAGGTGGACTTGTTTATTGCTGTATTTACCGTCGTTAGGAAAGCCCCATCTCCAGGTACGAGGCTCGTCGTTGACGATCCCTCTGGCAGAATCTCAGTAGGATCAACCCACTCAATTGTGAACGTCGAAGGGCTGCTGCCTTCCAAGGGAATCATAGCAGCTATGAGGCCTCCCTGAGGGCACACTTGGGTAACAGTCTGCGAGACAGAATCGTACGTCGCACTGAGCGTGCTTGTTCCATCAGCGAACACCATCGAGTAACCGTATGTCGATTCGACCAGTGTGAATACCCCAGTAGACTGTCCGTAAGGGGAAGTTGAGTTCCATGACAGACCCATGGTATCTTGCGCACGCGCTACCGAGATTGCGAGCGCGGAGAAGACGAAGGCAGACGTTAATTTGAACATGATTAAGCGCTAGGATAGAGGCTGACAGAAGAGGTGAGTTCTTCAACAACGAAGGCCTCATTTGCGTTGTTTTTTATAGATGTTCCAAGGACACAGCCTCTCATTTCAGTACGTACAGCATGGGCTCATTTGACCGCTCAGTGAGTCTACTCGGTAAGAAAGTGGTTGCGGGTGGTTGCAAAGGGTTGTAATTGAAAGCGGACATATCGAGTGCCAAGCAGCGAAATTTACCTGAGGAACAGTGAACGCCTTGTAAACACAAGACTAGCTCAAATACATAAGTACTGCATAAACAAACAAATACCGGATCGCCGCCCCGTGCTTACATGATATCTTATCTTTCATTCCCAAGAAAGAACTGCTCGATAGCGCATCTTCCCCTCTTTAAGCCTTGCCATCGCTGCATTAACCCCGTCGAGTGTCATGGGAAATTTTTCTGCAATAACATGAACACCATTCCGAGCAGCAAATTCCAGAGCCTTTTTCCTATATCGAAGCAAATTTGACCAACGTCCCTTATCCAGAGCAGGCGCAACTCACTGCATGAATCGCGTCGCGATTACAGTTCCCGAAATACTCAATCCATTCCGAACCGTTGCAAAATATGGCACGGTTAGCTCACCGTCCGATGCAGTAAGAGGAAAGATCATCGCTTGCGGATTTAACAGCGGATAGAACAACGCCAAGTTCAGCTTGGAGGAGGTGCAAATCATGAGGCGGTCTATCGGTTTGATGATCCCAAGTGTTGAGTAGTCGTCCACATCTTTGGTAGCGTAAAACTCTTTCGCTCCAAGTCGCAGAGCCTCATCGCGTTTGGACTCCGTGGCAGAGAATACCACAACTTCAACTCCCATCTTCGCCGCAAACTGAATAGCTAGATGTCCAAGGCCACCGATTCCCACTATGCCCACTCGATGATAGGGCTTAACATGGTTGACTAAAGGCGTCCACACTGTGGAACCACCACCTACAATACCCGATCGTCAATCAAAAGCTAAAAAACCATACAAGTAAAGACTCACACATGAGGGGAGCCGCGTCTTCAGAACTCATGCTTTCCGGAATTTTGAATA
Organism: Lentinula boryana; assembly: GCA_027886635.1. Lineage (NCBI taxonomy): Eukaryota > Fungi > Basidiomycota > Agaricomycetes > Agaricales > Omphalotaceae > Lentinula > Lentinula boryana. The sequence continues at coordinate 15,033 of MU790863.1, read as the reverse complement.
GCCATTGCTCTTTACGCACAGACAGACTACTAAGAGATCCTTGCTCAAGGTCAGCCATGCCATATATCTTCCAGTTGGGGCAATAGTTGTCTTCTCCCCGTAGACACCACTCGCATTTACCACAAGTCCAGTTTGGATACCCCCAACCAACTCGATCGCCGACTTTTACCGAAGATACATCTGATCCAATGCTATGGACGACACCAATTGCTTGAAATTGAACATATATACTATGAGTAGGTCGAATTAAATAGCTCAGCAAGAATAACCAGCACCTTCGTGTCCTAGCACCATATCGGTTGTCACATAATGAAGATCGGTGCCACAAAGTCCACTGTGAGTGACCTTCACAGCAACTTCGTCAACAGCAAGCTCCGGATGCACGAACGTCTTCTGAACGACCTCCCCACCGGGTGATCCACAAAATTGGATACATTCCAATCCCATCGTATATCGCGTCTCTTTTATGATCAGAAAGGTGAGGCGGGTTGCGACCACAACCGATGGTTCTTATAACAGTAGTCGTGTAGTGCATTTTCGCCACATGAACAGGAACCTCCCGACAGAAAATACACGCACAGAAATAGAAAAGACTCACGCACCGTTGCAAGCAATATCATACTCGAAATGCGTAAATGCACGTAGTCTTCAAGAGACTATTACGAATTATCGAGGGCATGTCGAATGCAAATGAGAACGAGCATCCCGAGTGAAACGCGGCTTGATATGTGCAGACAGTTATTACAACTGGACTGTTAACTGTGAAAAAATTAACATCTTCACACGATTGTGGTCGCTTCAACTGCTAGCACGCCAAGTATTGATTGCACAGTAACTCATGATACGGTTTCCGGCCAAAAACTACAGGCATCAATTCTGTGGGTAGAAGCTTCCGGGTAGCTATTCGAGGAGCCCAAACCCGATCCCGGAGCACGAATACGTTTTGAGCAGAAGTTGAGAGAAACTTTCCATGTACAATCTTCTTCATCTTTTGAGCGAATTCGGAATCATTCCTTGTTACAGGAAGCTGAAATTGAAAAAGGCAATCGCAAAGAATATGAACAATCAATGCGATTCCACGTCCCATACAAGAAGCAAATAACTCAAGAACCCTTCCTAGTCTGACCACCTGTTTTTTGCTTTTTCACTTCCGTGACGCGGCCTTTCACATAATCCACAACCCATTCTCGGACCTTGTCTGCGATCTTCAATTTGAAAGACGCAGAACCAGAGCCTTGTGAACTCTTTGGCTCATCTCGAAGCTCTATTTCAAAGTTCGATAGCGGCTTGTATACCATGAGGAATCCCTTTACTAACGTGTTGATCTTCGTTTTCGCACTCTGGGGGATACTGACTGGAATTGTGACTGTTACCGCGAGTTTTGTCTTCCCTGTGAAGGGAAGGGAGCTGAGGGCGCCCCGGGCATCAAGCATGGCATAGCGTTCTCCTCGCGCTAGTGGTGACGTGGACGTCGAATCCCCGACGTGGAAATGTTTCGCAGCCGTGGAGGAGAGCTTGATACTAGAATCGCCGTCGACTTGGAAACTCAGGCTAGCGGAACCAGCGGCCTGAAGGACGACGCAATAAGAATGAATCACTTCTGTATCTTCTTCAATGTATGCAATGACAAACCTGAGGTTCGACAGGTATCGCATAGGCCAGGGACACGGAGCCGACGAGAAGATACACAAGATTCAAGCGCATAGGGTGCGAGTGTGAGATCGATTGTGGTCAACGGAAATTCGGGGGGAGGGGTGGTTTTTGAGAGGGAGCCACGGGCGTAAGTTGATATGAGCTACTAGACAAGGTTAATTGTTAAAGACAGACTATGACTGAAATTAACAGAGCTCGTTGTACTAGATGAGCTTAAAGCAGGTCCCAAAATATAGACCGTCCAGCGGTTCTTTTGTCCGGCAAAAAGAAGTATGGAAGGAAAAGGGTAGAGAGGACAGGAGAGGACATGGACTACTCAACAAGTATATATCCATCGCGTAGGTGCAACCGTCGGAGCTGTGTCAAATTTGCCATCCCCATTGCCAAGTGCACATTAGGGTTGCGGAAACCTGGAGGTTTCCGACGAGGTTATATACCCAAGGTCTCAGAGAGGGGGTGTTCTCGACAGGTTCCTCAAAGTCACGTAAGGTGGTCAGAAACCTATGTTCCTCGTGTATATAGTCACTATTATGATAGTCAAAAAATCCAGAGTCATCCCATGTACATACTACGGTCTTCTTTCGTACAAACTCTAAAGATGAGGTGTGTCCGGCTTCAGTAAGCATTGGTTCCAACTATTCGGCCAATGGCCGCATGAGTCCTTCTCCGAGAATCTTGAAAGTCGCAGATAAAGGTACAAAGTCAGATGCACTGAGTTTAGATCGGGAGCTGAACGCGAACTCGAGTTCTACGATGAATACAGAATGGCCAAGCTCAGAGGGTCTTCAATCGATTGGAAATCGAGTCCAGTTCACCTGGATGGCATGGGTAGTAAGTACGGCGGTAGTATTTTCTCGTTGGGTACAACGACTATGGAGCAATTTGCTCTACACTGCCTTTATAGTCGGAGCTCGATAAATAACTTACCCTTCAGCAAGTGAGCAGGCGAGACTGTGACGATTGAGTTCCTAGAGAGGTCGATTCGCTCAAAGTCCATCAACAATGAAAACACTCGAGTCACTATTGCGCGTATATTTAGGCTCCGATATAGGCTGTAACATGCGCATCCGGATATCACAAATCGCCGTCATACTGGTTTCTAATGTACATAGTGAGCAAATGTTTCCCGAAGGCGTCTCCGTCGGGGACTAACAGTCGCTGACAGTATTAGCGCGATGTATGAGATGTACAAGGGAGGGCAGCAAGAGCGCATCAAGGGCATTTGTTGTGTTCAACGATCAGAGATATCGGTTGGATACAACGCGTAAGAGCTGGTACATAGGGGATTTGATTTCCGGTCTGTTCTGGTATGGATCGTCCATATATTTGATTGTAGCTCCTTCTGAATTGTAGATCTCTTTCGCACCTTTGCATATCTGCCAATCTTTTATTGACCCTGTACATTCTTGATCAAGTCTGAGGCTGTCTGAGGCAGCTGACTATGAAGTACAAACCTGAGTGTGAGAGGTATCGTATGGGCGCATCTAACGCATCGTATTTATGATTTGACACGGGTTGGATGGCCAGAAGAAGGCAGAAGAATGCACAGGATCGCAATACTTGTACTTATTCATGTTCCTGTGAGGCCAATTCAAGTGTAGTTCATGATGCGGTATCATACAGGTACTATATGGACCAATGGATGATATAGGATAATACTCACTAATCCGTGAAACCGATTAGACGGTTATCCTGAGGGACGTTTTACCGGCTAGAAGTTGAAATAGAACCGAATGATCCAATGTAAACATTGCAAAATGGATTGGTCAAAGCAGGTCAAAGCCCGCGAAATGAACTTGCTTAAAGCACCTCAGAGTCTACGTACTCACTTGTTATCGAGCCTCGTTCATGATGCATGACGACGTGCGCATGAACAACACCGCAACAGACGATGAGGCCGTGCAGGGTGCACTCGGACCGGCACCGCCCGCCCAGAATGTTACTTGGTGGCGTGGGCTTTCTATGACAACCGAAACGCATAAATACAGGCCGGGGTATATTTCACTGATCCCACTCGTTCACGAGCTTCAGCGTTGCTCACGAATTACTGCGAAGAAGTAGGTCTTTTTCTCTCATTATCTGCTTAAGAATAATGCTCATTGCACTGTCCCTCGCAGTCACTTGCTGGTCAAGCCATTCTACACTAAAAAAATTTTCAACCCACAAAAACCCACTTACGACTTTTCACGACCATCATGTCAGCCAAATCCTTGTTGCGAGCAGGATTCTCCTCTCCTCGTAGTCTGAGGTCTCCTTCGACTCCAAAGTCTATCCTCAAACGTCCACCTCCTCTAGCTTTATCTCAAAGCCCTTTCAGGACGAGCGTTACTATTGTCGTCTCTCCTGGAAGCCCTCACGTGCATTTTCCCTCGTCTCCTGGTTTGACGGCTACATATACGACTCATTCCCCTAACTCTTATGACCGTGGCGCCATAGTCGTTTCTCCCAACCCCCTCGAACTGCCTTCTTGGGGCTCGCGGATTTTTTCCCCTGGCTCTGAAACTTTCGGGAAACCGTCGTCCACGGAGTCGAGTCCAGCGGAAGAACTTACTCCCAAGTTCAAGACGTTCACTCCGCCTATCTTATCGCTTTCCTCTCCCAATTTTGACGAAATTTTCCCAAAGTCTCCTGTGGTAGACGCTAAGCCTACTAGTCGTGCTAGCGCTCGTTTCCAAGCCATTGCTGCTCACCCTACTATTCGTCCTATCAGCACCTTGGGTGATGCCTTGAAGTCGTATCCGCGCTCACCTTACCCTTCTGCTCCGGCTTCCCCTGCACCCGCTGTTCTCGCGGATCAGGAGAGTGCAGGAGTCGAGAATCAGGAAGCTCTCGCTGGTAGAGTCTGGTCTAGAACCAAGACCGTGTACGGGACCAACTCTTCGCTCGTCTCTCGCGAGGCTGGAGCGAAGGGCAAAGCCAAGAAGGTACCGCCCACCATTACAATCATTGGGCGTTCTGCAGAGATGGTTTCTTCTCCGTTGAGGCAAGAATTTTTAACTCCAGTCGAGGAGTCTCCTCAACACACCGCGACTGCTGCCAATACCAACAGTAAAAGTCACGCTCAACTCACTCAGGCGTTCTGGCAGTCCATGTCGTTGGATGAGTCTGTGGACGTAAGCTCACCGAGTATCACTAATGAGGATCCTGTTGCCTCCGGACTTTTTAGTCCTGGAGGTATGATTTCTCCCATGATTTTCGCAACCAAGGAAGGTGTTGTGTGGTCTCCACCTCGTAGAGATGTTATCTTTCAAAAGAAGGCCCTGATGGATACACCATTCAAATCGAGTGGCTCTCGTGCAATGGTCATGTCTCCCTCTCCTGAGGACCCGTTCTCCGCCTTTCCTTCATTCTCTGCAGTCCTATCCTTGGATCATGGGAAGGAGGAGTCGATAATCGCTTATCCTCCTCCGGCCGTAACTGTGGAGTCTGCTTTTGAAAGACGATGAGTTTCACATGCTGAGCAATGAGAGCATGTACTCGTTAGAACTTCTATTAGTAGGCTCTTTGTAGTTTGTTGTCGTCGTGTCATGAAATGCCATTCATTTGTGGGGTTTATCTGAGGTCAATCTGTCAGGGAGCTATACTTGTCCTAAGTTAACGGATCTGATTTCCGCAAACAAAGTAGTTAGAGGAGTAGCTATTACCTTCCTAATGAAGAAGATACTCGGCTATTACTGACGTGGATACGCGACTAATACCAGCCAATATGATACCCTCTTATCTCTTCAGAATTTTACTATGTTTCGGCAGTGCGTCGTGTTGTAATTCCGCTTTTCGTAAACTACGTCACTTTTTTTTTCGTTCTTCAAACAGTAAACTTGCTTTGACCGAGTATGCGGTGCCGCTCCATCAACCCCACATTCCCTCGTGGAGACAATGATGAGTTTTCCGTTTTCTTCCGTTCCCCCGGACATCCCCTTTCGTATGTTTTGGCTTATCGATTGCTGTCCTGTTCCATACCACATGCCAGTGTTTCGCTACGGTCTGCGGCGCCTGGGTCCTGTCCTAGGCCCTATATTAGATATCAACTCTGCCTCGCCAAAACAGTGCGTCTGGGTGTCCCCCCTCAATATTTGGTATCCACTTCGGATGACGATACATGCTTCATAAAAGTTATCTTTTACACTAAAGGATAGCTTGCAGGACGGGGCACACCATTGCATCCTCCCGTTTACGAAGCCCTCCCGTATTTTCCCTAATTCTTCGAGCTCAATACACACGCAACCCAGCTCGTACTAGTCACATTCGAAGTCATGCCTCCCCGACCTATATTGAAAGCTAGACTTTCTAGCTTCACTCAGCGCTCACCAGTTTCACAATCATCATCGTCGTCACCTAATAGCCCTCTCCCTTTTTCCTCGTGTAAACCTAGGCTCACGCCCCATGTCCATTTCCCTCCTACCCCGGTTATCGCATCCACGCAGTCGACTCATTCCTCCTCGACCTACGACCGGACAGCCATCGCTGTGTCTCCGAACTCTTGCGAATTACCCGAGCGCGGTGGAAGGTTTTATTCGCCCGGTTATGCCCAACACGGTGCTACCGCACGAGTGACAGTGAACAGCTATTTCGATCCGCAGGCGGTTAAGGCTTGTGACACTGTCCCTGATAGTACCAGTGCCCCGCCGCCATTAGTAGCAGACGATTCTTCATCTTCATCGTCTTCTGAATCCGACGACTCGGATGCATACGGCTCTCCATTGTTCTCTCCTCCGAATATACCTTTTTTGCCTACTGGTACCAGTACCAGTAGCCATACTCCGATACCCTCTACCTTTTCCCAGGAAGAGTTCATTCATGCGCTTTCTTTTCTTCCTCGTCCTCCTTCACTGGTGAAGGATCATAATCACCACAGGCCCAAGTTGCAGAAGAAGAAATTCTGGGATCGAAAAGAAATGATAGCTGGTCGTAGGTGGGAGAAGCATTTGGACAATTCTACATTCAAAGAGGAGGACTTGGATGGATGTTTGGGTGGGTTTTAAACCCACTCAGTATCTGCTCTGTACGATGCTATATATGGATAACCCTGAACATTTTACTAACGTCGATGGTGTTGTAGTATTCAATGTCCTGAATCTATTCTATTTTATGACAGCCATGTTGCCTTCGCTTCAGCACCTTCCTTGATTCCACACAATGTTAACATGAACTTTTTTGACCTGATGAATATTCTGTGAGCACTGAAAAGACAAGCCTTCTGAGCTGATGAATATCCGGTCCGGAGTCCCGTTCCCCTACACTCAAGAACTACATGCTTTGTCCTTCCCTCAAACAAACTTAAACTCCTCGCTGCTTTTACATCACGATACTGTAAAGCATTGCTCATTCAAAGATAAAAGAAGGTAAATCGCAGAATCCCCGCAGATATTCCGATGTTGATCACTGGATACCTGGCTGAGTCTTACTCCAATATTTCGACCGTCAGCCAACCCCTATCAGTCCCATGATGTCCTTTGGCATTCATCTCCTTGAGGTCCCTCCCCCGGACCGCGTTTTTGTCCGGGATCATCCACGTGAAGGCTCTGTTCATCGCCGAGCTCAAATGTCCCTGTTATGGTTTCTGCCCGCCTGGTTTGCCCCCGAGCATATATAAGTTGCTCGTGTTCTTGCTAGGATTTCCAGGTCCACCGTAGTTGCATCCACCATGTTCCGCGCCACCTCACTCAGCTTACTATCGTGTTACGTGCTACCCCTTCTCCGGAACACGCTTCCTGTCGCGTCATGGTCGACCTTCGTAGTCCCCCACACCGCAGACCAGGACGATACACCCGCGCTGACCGCCGCTTTGGCCAACTTTAGCACCAATTCCACGATTCTGTTTCAAAAGGGAACGACGTACAATATCTTCACTCCCATCAAGTTTCCTACTTTGACCAATGTCGAGGTAGTGATTGAGGGGAATTTGACGTATCCTACGAACATTACGGCTATTCAAAGTCAGTTTTTGCGGCTCTTGTGCTACGATTTAGACTTGTTGACAGTAAATGCTTCGTTAAAGACATCGTGGCATCCTCTGTAAGGACAACCCCAGTTTCTCGTATAATTCTCCTGACTGATGCTGATCTTGGAACAGAGCTATCCCGGAGCCTGGTAGATAATTTTCCTCCATAGTTTCTACACGAAATGATCTCTCATTCTTACACAGGTTTGATTTCACTGGAGGCTCCAACGTCACTCTTCAAGGTTCCACAGACCCTGAATGGGGTTGGATCGATGGTCATGGTCAAGCAGTACGTATTCGTATCATTCCATATACTAAGTCTTGTAAATCGTGTCTTCCCAGTGGTGGAACATCAATCAACAAACTAACCGTCCTCACGGATGGGCTTTCAATCACATCACCAACGGTATCATCCGCAATCTCAAGTTATGGAAGGTGTGATTCAACTATTCATCTATCTGTCTTTTTTTTTTTGAACTTTTACCTTCATAAGCCTATTGGATGGAATTTTGCCACCAGTGGTTCTCAAAATATTCACATCTATGATAACGTCATCTTAGCCGTGTCAGACAACTCTTCCGTACGTTCTTACTTGAAGCCTAGCAGAACACGATGTATTTAACTCTCAATGTCGCAGGCTTTTCCGTTCAATACGTATGTCCGGCCTCCGAGCTTTCTTAACCAGGCTAATCTTGATCTGTGTTGAAATTTTCTTAGCGATGGTGAGTTCTTTCATGCTGACAGTTTCTGACTTCCACCTACACCATTCTTTTTCTCTTCTAACAAGGTTTCTCTGCCGGTGGATCGAATATACTACTCGAAAGCAACCACGTCGAGAACGGCGATGATTGCGTTACTGTAGGAAGTGGAGCGATAAACATCACTGTGCGGTAAGATCGTCCTGCTCCGGTTTTCACAGTGCCGCAAAAGGATGACAATATTCTCTTCGTTTCAGGAACTCCTACTGTGCAAATGGCCATGGACTTTCAATCGGCTCTCTTGGTGAAGGCGGGGCTGTTGCAGATGTCGAGAATGTGCTGTCCGTTATTATTCTTTTTTTCAATCAATCACAAAATAAATGGTTGATCATGTTTGGAAATAGATTTGAGAACGTCGTTATGGTCTGTATATCCCTCTCTAGTTGAGTAATTGGTTCAGCTCACTGATGATTTTCTCAAGGTAAATTGCTTGTACGCTGCCCGATTCAAGAGTTGGACCGGTGGAAATGGGCTGGCTCGCAAGTGAGTTCAATCTCAGAATTGTCAATTATCATTATCACCCATAATAACGAATCATTTTCCTCGTCTTTGCTAGTATCACCTGGAAGAACATCGCATTCTCGAACGTTCCGTTCCCCGTAAGTCTCTCTACCCTGAGCCTGTTGCCGGTGACCAAAGTCAAACATTTATCTTTCGAATAGATATATGTTACCCAAAAGTGAGCAGCACCCCCTTGTCGCCTCCCGAGAAATTTCTTAAATCATTCCGTCATAGCTATTGGGACCAAGAGGTACCCAAACCTTCTCAACCCCATTTCATGTTTCCCCGCCATTCACATCTATCTGATTCCTCCTCCGTAGGACGGCGCCAAACCGAATTCAACCTCAGTAAACAACACCCATATCGAGGATTTCTTGTTTGAAAATTTCGTCGGCACGATCAGAGAGTTTGTGTTCTCGATTTCTCTTACCCCCTGAACTCCTCTCAATCCTTTATAAAACGCAGTGTCCCATATGTCGAAGGCTCCTGCGTCACTGATCCATGCTGGTATGCGGTAACTAATGCCACCGGCAAGGAAGTTATAATCTTGGACCTTTACCCTAATACCAGTACGTCGTTGAACTGACGGCGCCGGCTTTCAAGCCCATGCCGGCCATGAGAACCTCGCTACAAACTCACGCATTTTTTTACACAGCCTCTAATATTCTGGCGAAAGACATCTTTGCAAAAACTGAAACGGGGGCACGAGTAGCCGCTATGTGTGACCCCACTACAGTGTGTCCACAATTCCCCTTCATCTTCTCATCCTGAAGCGAGTCCGTTGTCTTTGTTTTTAGATTTCCAATGATGTGGGTTTTGTGTGTCAAGATGGCCCCTTCATTCCAACGAAAGTAGGACTGTGAAATGATTTCTTTTTCAATTTACTCTCACTCGGCAAGACTTTCTTTAATTTTCCTATATTTTACACATGCTCAACGTTCTTGCTCTTCCATCGGCCACTGCATTAATATGTATATATAAGGACCTCGAGGTCGAGTGTATTCATAGGCTGGAAATAGGAGGAACCGTACTGAAGGATCATACATACAACATATAAATGTACACGGTGTACGAATATCCACCAGCACACCGGAGAGAATCAAATATACAAAACAATAAATGGTCGTGAGAAATAATTAGTCCAACCCTCCAAACCACGAATGTATGATCAACTAGGAGCGCTCGCCACGAAGACGTCTAGCGAGAGCAAGATCCTTAGGCTGGATAGTGACACCTGGATTGCAGCATGAGTAAAGCCGGATAGGTTGATGACGGAAGTAACACAAACGTTTAGCGTGGATGGCGGCCAAATTGGTGTCCTCAAAGAGAGAGACAAGGTAAGCCTCGGCAGCCTCCTGGAGAGCCATGACGGCAGAGGACTGGAACCGAAGGTCGGTCTGCGTAAGGCGAAGTTAGACTAACTACAACAAATGAGAAACAAAAGACAAACCTTAAAGTCCTGAGCAATTTCACGAACGAGACGTTGGAAAGGGAGCTTCCTGATGAGTAGCTCGGTCGACTTCTGGTAACGTCTAATTTCACGAAGAGCGACAGTTCCAGGCCTGAAACGATGAGGTTTCTTCACACCACCAGTGGCAGTCTAAGCGTGGGAAAACAAATCAGTTAAGTGGCTATGCAAGGCGGGTTGCAACAGCTGGTCACGACAACGTACAGAGGCGGTCTTGCGAGCGGCCTTGGTCGCTATTAGCTAGATGTCAGTTTCCAAAGCGGAATGTAGTGTGAAGAATGTATACCAAGTTGTTTCCTGGGAGCCTTTCCTGTAAAAGAGATAAGTTGAGCAAAAACTCAAGTTTGGCCTCGACGAGGACGATGACGAACCTCCAGTAGATTTACGAGCGGTTTGCTAGAGTAGAACGTTAGAGAAGAATTTTTGATTGGCGTAAACCATTAACGAACTTTGGTTCGGGCCATTGATACTTTGGAGGGTTTTCAGAGGGTTTTCTTGAGGTAAGTTCCTAACCAGATGATGGAGGTTGGGGAAGAAAGGGCGTAAAAACAAGCGTTTCGGTCTGTCGATTTGACGGAAGATGTGCACGTGCAAACTGTCTCGTAATACTCACGCACAGATCTTAGACCGCGGGAAACGCAATTGGAGCCTCTTTTTCGTTGGAAGATCGGTTTTTATTTTGTGTAGCCTTTTCTTTTCCATCGTCTTTGATAAATTTTGACACACTTATTGTTTACTCTACCAACTCTTACTTTCTGATTTTTTCATATTTATTAGATTTATTCCCGCCGAAAAATAAATCCTAAGGGTTTGAGGCATTCGGTGGCACAGCCACATTGACCATCAGTCAGAACTTTCGGATTCCACAAATACTTATACCTGGAAGTATCAGCTACGCTGTGAAACGTCTTGCCCAAATAATCGGAAGTAGGTTCAAGTGATGTGGGGCGTCGAAAAAAGCTTCAGTTACAAGGGATTTCCATACGATGAAACCAAGGGTGACCAGGGAAGTATCCTCCTCCGCGCTTATAGGATACATGTCTGTAAATGACTAGAGTCTGAATATAATTTGCACGCTTTTCTTTCGGCTTCATTCCGAAAATTCACTTCCAATATCCAGTGTTAACTACTGCAACAGACTAACAGTCATACACTTAGAACACTACACGATCACTATGTTCATGAATGTAGTTTCGTGACAAACATCTTGTTAGTGTCAATCATTACTTGCCCCCCTTTATAATTCTTCTCATTCCCGTTCGCCTTGACCGCCTCAAACGTAAAGTCAGCTCTGTATTTCTCCTTGGTCTCCCCAGTTGTAAAAGAGAAAGCGGCCGAGTCGGGTTCCCTGAAACTCCCACGCAGCGCGCTGGTGATTGCGTCTTTCATCATGCCTGTGGCTCCATCCTTGATTGGTGAGGGCAGATCGTCGGGGTTGTACTTGACTTCTACCTTCGTCACTTGCATTCTATCGGAACGGATTGCAATAGTGCTAGCCTAATGAATGGTAAATGGGTGGACCACGCAGCTGGAGTCTGAGTAGCCAGCAACTAACCTGACGAGGCATGGGCACTGCATATGCAAGAGATACAAGCCAAGTGACGAATAAGGCAAGATTCAGCAAACGCATAAAGGGCAATTTTAGATGTAGCTATGAATGAGGTAGAAGTTTGAGCAAGTCGGAAGAGATCACGGAAAAGGATCCACCTCGAAGGACTTAGTGTTGACAAAAAGAGTTGGAACGCAAGGAGAACGAGTCGACGAATAATTGATGATCTGGATGTTTGACTGGGATTGGACAAAGTACGAGCAATGTAAAGGGTACAGAAGCACGGATGAACGACCAGCGAGTACTATTGCCAAATCAGACGATATGAGTGAAGCATAAACACCGATTCATACTCACCTTTCTTTGACCCGCAAAGAAAGTGATGGAGAGAAAACAGAAATGTGGTGGGGACAAGTGAACCCCGTTTAGTTATACTGGGAGGGTGATATTAATCTGCGATGGTGATATATCCTTCAGGGGTCTTAGGCTGTCATGATTGAGGTGCCCGGATAATCAGGAAAATTGCACCGTTGGCCATCCGTCGGATGCTCGACACTTCCCCTCGTACTAGTGAGCTTCTGCAGTTCAAGACAGCCGCACTAGGCGAGCAGGAAACAGGAAAAGTAGAGTGAATAACCTAGAATACAGATGCGTCTTATAATATTGCATGACCGGCATGAAGTAAGGCGCTCGAACGATTGCAAAGATTAGTACCAATCTCGAGCGACGCACATATGCGAAACTGTATGATACTATCTTTCCCCGTGATCTCACTATTGGGGTAGTAAGCATCGGGGGGCATTGATGAAAGCGTCAAACAAATGGAATCATACAACGAGAGAAACCACCGACTCTTTATATTAGTTGCCATGATCTTTTCCACTTCCGTCCTGTTCTCTTCCTCCCTTGAAATGAGCTGGGGCTTTAACACATCCGCACAACGGTAGAAAACAACAAGCAACCAAAAAGCAGAAACACAGTGAGTAATAAGTATCACGGAGCGAGGGTTCACCGACTGCCACTACTCATACATTCCAAGGAATCCGTAACATAGTAGCTCGTACATTCCGCATTCTAGGATTTCGGTCATGGTACTTTGTTTTATCGAACATCGATTACCTGAAGTCCCTCCTGGGCCATACAAAGACCAGCGGTTGAATAACCATCGATGTCCTGGAGAACTATGTAAGTGGTTTCAAAATCTGGATTGGAGAGAATGTCGCTGCAGCCCACGCTCATAAACAATTGACTGGGTCTCAAAGGAACAAAGAATCCTGCATTACTCACTAGCTGTAATATATGTCTGGAAAAAAAACTTCATCAGCTTTCATGAAACTTATTACTAGTTGCCGTTTTACTGATGACTATTCACTCTACCAGCTCTTACTTTCCGAAATTTTCATATTTATTAGATTTATTCCCGCTGAAAAATAAATCCTAAGGATTGCATTCGGTGGCATGGCAGCCACATTCAAGACCATCAGTCAGGACTTTCGGATTCCACAAATACTTACTTGGAAGAGCTACCGTGTTGGTAAGACGCCTTGCCCAAATAATCAGAAGTAGGTTCAAGTGATGTGGGGCGTCGAAAAAACTCCCGTTACAAGGGATTTCCCCATACGATGAAACCAGGGGTGACCAGGGATGCCAGTGACCCGGGACCCCCAATCATATCCTCCTCCGCGCCTATAGACTCCGGAGTCTCTCACAGTAAATGACTGGAGTCTGAATATAACTTGCACGCTCTGATCTTTTCTTTCGGCTTCATTCCCAAAATCCACGACCAATATCCAGTGCTAACTACTGTAACAGACTAACAGTCATACACTTACTAGTAGAACACTACATGATCACGAAGGTTGTTTCAAGATATGCATTCTGTCAGTCTGTATCATGAGTTTTCCCCCTTTATGCTCCTTCTCTTTGTCCGCCTTGACCGTCGTAACCGTAAATTCAGCTACGCCGTCCAAGTTGGTCTCCACAGTTGTAAGAGAGATCTGTTCCGAGGTGGGTCTCGCGAACTTCGTACTCAGGTCGCTGATGATTGCCGTTTTCATCATGTCTGGGGCATACCTCGAGAGCATTGAGGGCACATCGTTGGGGTTGTACGTGACTTCAACCTTCTTTACGGCCGCTATGCCACGGATGTTTAAGCTTGCAATAGTGCTAGCCTAATGAATGGTAAATTGATAGACCACGCAGCTAGAGTCTAAGGAGCCAGCAACTAACCTGACCAGACATGGGCACTGCATATGCAAGGGACGTGACAAGCCAAGTGACGAATAAGGCAAGATACGACAAACGCATAAAGGGCAAGTTTGGATGTAGCTATGAATGAGGTAGGAGTTTAAGCAAGTCGGGAGAGATCACAAAAAAAGATTCACCTCAAACGAGTTAGTGTTGACGAAAAGAACTGGAACACAGGGAGGACGATGTGACGACGAATAATTGATGATCTGGATGCTTGACTGGGAGTGGACAAAGTACGAGCAATGTAGAGGGTACAGTAGCACGGATAAACAACCAGCGTGTATACTATCGCCGAATCAGACGATATGAGTGAAACACAAAATTCATACACTCACCTTTCTTTGACCCGCAAAGAAAGTGATAGAGAGAAAACAGAATCGTGGTGGGGACAAGTGAACCCCGTTGAGTTATATACTGGGAGGGTGATATCAATCTGGGATGGTGATATATCCTTCCCTGGTCTAAGGGTCTTTAGACTGACATGATCAGGATGCCCGGATAATCAGGAAAATTGCACCGTTGGCCATCCATCGGATGCTCGACACTTCCCCTCGTACTAGTGAGCTTTTGCAGTCTAAGACAGCCGTACTAGGCGAGCAGGAAACAGAAACATCAGATTGAATAACCTAGAATACAGATGCGTCTTGAAATATTGCATGAGCGACATGAAGTAAGGCGCTCGAACGATTGCAAAGAGTAGTACGTACCAATCTCGAGCCTGAGCGACGCCACATATGCGAAACTGAATGATTGCTATCTTTCCTCGTGATCGCACTGTTGAGGTAGTAAGCCTCGGGGGGGGGGGGGGGGGGGGGGGGAGGGGGGGAAAAAAAAAAAAAAAAATAGAAATTTTTGGTTCGGGGATACAAGCAAAAATGCGTCAGGGGCAAATTTGTTAAAGGTAAATTGGTTA
>MU790862.1:0-25201 GCA_027886635.1 Lentinula boryana | reverse complement strand
CCTGCTATGAGAATGATCATACACTAACATAGTAACAATATAATATTGGAAAAGTTTTCTCGCTACAGAAAAATTTGAGTAATCTGAGATACATTTGGGATAGTTAATACTATTAGCCGATTTATCGAATATTTGCAGTAATTTCTGATACATTACCGGGAGACCGGTTTCGTGATGGAAGCTCTGTGATTATGATGAGAATAATGATCCAGACAAAAGACGCATTGTAGGTTGATAATCCGAGGATATGTAGAATGTATCACTTTCGAGGTTGCCTCACCTCGCAGTTTCTTTGCATTGAAACCCAGATCATTGAGTAGCACCCATAGGTGCACTGCACTTGGTCTTGTCAATGAAATAGATTCAGAATTATACATCTCAGGCTCAAATTTAGCTGAGCAGAAATATTTTAACTTGAAGATCACAACCTTCACTTGTGAGGAGGAGTCATCAGAAGAACAGGGTCCCATTATCCAGCGCTGGATAGAGCTAGACAAAGCTAAAAGTACTGACAGTGCGTGAGCAAAGTACCCCCCTCGCCAGCACTGTAGAGCACTGTATTGATTCCATACAGTGCCTGACATCACTGTCCAGTATTGAATTGGCACTGTACAGCACTGTCCAGCACTGTGCAACCACCAATTCAAATGTGCTAGTCTCTGAGCGCGCCTTGCGATATTGACATCAAGCTGTGGAATTGTTTCAATGCCATGAGTTCAATATACAGTACTGAATTGAACATATTGAACTGACCCTGTACAGTACTAAATTGGTGCTGTATAGCACCGTCAAGAGCTGTTGAGAATTAAGTTAGCGCTGTCCAGAGATCTACAGCTCTGTCAAGTATAAATAGCATCCTTTTGTGCTATCAGCTCTGGGAGCAAAACCCAGGTTTTGCTAATGGTTGATCAATCATGACAAGTAAGGCTGGCGGCTAAATGCAGTTTAACTCAATCTGAAGATCCCCCAACTGTTGTCTTGACTCTGCTCACTTATGTTGATAACATAAGTCCATACATTATAAGGAGTACTCCTGCAGATCAAAAATGACAATAGGCCCGCCTTTTCCACTACCCATCTCATCTTGTAAAAATCCATTACACTCATACAGCTAGTTGGAGGGCAAGTTGTCAATTCTCCAGAAAAAAAATCCCTTCATTTGTGACTTCACGGTTAAATTGTCCAAAGTGTTTCTACCAAATGGATGTGGTAATCACAGAAGATACAATCTGGTTAGTCAATTCAAAACTTAGAATCATTCCTTCTTTGTTTTACAGACCTGTTGCATGATATAATCAGGATGATTTCAGCAACCAGTAAGCAGTGCAACTACATAACTTCTCTTTCCTGCATGACAACCACTATTATAGCCCTTTGGATAGCAGATTTCATCGAAACTCTGCCTACAGAAATCAATGTAATATGGCAGAAAAAACCCACTGGAGCCTCAGTGCTCTCCTTGATCAACAGATACAGTTTGCTGTTGTCTCTTATATTCCAAACATCACTAGACCTCCCAGGAAATCAAAAAGATGAGCAGTGAGTCAATGTTGAAGTTTCCCAGTTCCTTTTAATGATTAACCCACAACAGATGTGATGTAACTTTCAACATAGTGGGTGTTCTACAAATCCTAGCAGTTACCACAACCAATGGTGAATTGACTCCTTCTATGTGAAAGTTGGGAAACATTATTTAACAATCCCACAGTTCTGTTTGCTTTGAGAGTATATTCAATATACAACAAAAACAGGATAATTTTGGGAACATGTTCTATCTTGATTATATCAAGATTAGTCATTGATATACTGGTGAGTTTACCTTGGAATCACTTCAATTTGGTTCTTTTGGTAATTCTCATTGTGTTTTGAATGTTTGTAATGATAGCAACAAATTACTGCTCAAGCCAGTTCATCAGCTGAAACTCAATTCCAAAGCTTTTCAGCATGTGTGGTAATTCTTTCTGATTCAAATTCATTCAATCAGTAAGTGGATGATGGAAAATCACTGTGCTTGTGATTACTTATGGCATCTAGATGTGGGTTAGATTCACTCTAAATTGTATTTTTATTTAATCCTTCCATAGATATAATTAACTTTAGTGTTCCATTCCTTGCACTGATATATGATATCTACATCTTTGGTTTAACTATTAGGAAGACCATAGAGCTTGGATTCGAGATGAAAAGGCATGGTCAATCCAGTGTTGCACATGTCATTCTTCGAGATGGTGAGTTTATACTTGCTTTGAAGAAAGAAGACAAGCTGACTTTGACTCAAGGGATACTTTATTTTCTGTAAATCACCATTAGGTTACATTTCAGCATTACTCCTGACCTCCATCTCAGAGTTGTGCTTTTATCAGCAGTTGTTGAAGCTATCTTACATGGGGTCAGTCTCCATGTTTCAATTCATCATAATTAGTGATGTTCAGGGCCAGGCCAGGCTTAGGCTAGGCTTCATCAGGCCTAAGCTCATATAAATCCAAGCCTGAGCTCTGAGCCCAAGCCCCGGGCTCAGGCTTGAGCCCGGGCTCGTGGTACTAAAAAAGAAAATGGGGATATATATGACTACAACATGTTCTTGGCTTATAAAGGAACAACATTTTTTTAGTTTTAAGGTGTTGGCTTATACACTGAGACATAGTGCAAGTGTGAGAATACAAGGCACAGCTAGAGTAGGTGCAAGTGAGGTGAAAAAATCAACATAAGTTCAAGAAGATAACAAGACCAAACAAGAATGCTATCTAATGACATCACAAATAATTCAATTGCATTCATATTGTCATGTCCCACCTCAGCTTTTGCCAATATGTATACTTACTTGAACTCACATGAGCAGCATAGTCATCACTTCCATGACTTTCCTCAACTATTTGATATTTGTGGCCTTTGACCTTGAAAAAAAAAAGCCCGGGCTTGGGCCCCAGGCTCAGGGCTTTACAAAGTCAAGCCCGAGCCCTGAGCCCTCTCAAGCCCTCCTCAAAGGCTGGGCTTTTGTGGGCTGGGTCGGGCTGGGCTGGGCCGGGCTTGGGGGCTCAAGCCCAGCCTGGAACATCACTAATCATAATCAGCAACATATGTTTAGTATAGCAAATCTCATAGATAAAACTCAAAGATCAGCCTCAAACTGTAGGTGGTCTGGCTTTCAACTATCCATCTTCCTACTACTGATAACTTACTACCCTCACAAACAGGCTGCCCTTGTTTCAGGAATATCTTCTCCATTTTTTGATTAGTGAGAGTTCATATAGATATTCTTCCATTTCAATGATCTGATTATCTTTCAGTTTGCCAAACATACTTATTAGCCGTCTCATGCTAAATTTGCGTACCTTCCCCCTACCTGGGACTGGGGATACTCTTACAACAAGTCAAAGGGCCCACCTCTCCTCACTGCACTTTGCTTCCAACCAGATGCTAGGGAACATTGGTGCCCCTTTGAATGGTGGATCATTCAATGAGGATGAGGAAGAATTCAATGAAGTTGAGATTGAACTGGAGACCATTAGGGAAGAGAGACAGAGTCTGGAGGTGAGTGATTGTTCAGGTGCAAACTGGTCAGGTTGTAAGTCAACACTCAGCCATCTTCTCATGTATAAATGGTGTGAGGAGAGATTTAGAGTGGGAGAAAGCTAGAGCTTTTTTTGCACAACTGATACCTCTGGAGTTGAAGTTGTGAGACAAACATTGGTTTATTGGATTCAAGAGTTAAGAGTTTTTGCTTGTTTGATTTGGTGTTTCCTGTACCCATTATTATTTATCTTGACTCTTCAAAACATATTATCATTGGTTTTTGAACTTGAATACTCTCTCTTCAGGCATTCCTATCTAGGCATCATGTCCAGGGTTTTTTAAACATTGAAAAAAATAACTATAGTTGTGAGATTGAGGTTTAACACTATGCCTGTTTGCCTGGATCTATATAAAAGAAACTTTCATAGGCATGCTGATTTGAAGCACGCTATGCAAGACCCGTACAGATTAAGTTGCCGGCGCGTCTCGCCAAACATTATCTTAACAATACAGACATCCTATTCACTTATTTCTATTTTTTCAAGGTCCTCTGCTTCTCCGGCTCTATCATCAACTTCCTGTCGACAAACAACCCTTTTCTTTCCCTAACACCATCCATATAAACCTTCCCTTGATTCACCCTATCGGCCGTCGTACCCAAGTCCTCTAGCTCCTCAATTGTGGAAGGGACCCAGAATGGAGAGAGCGGAAGGAGGTCGTATCTGATATCAACGAACAGTCAGATTACAGGGAAGCATGGGTTAAATGAAAGTAAACAACTGCTCACCCACTGAAGACCAGCATTGCACCCGCCGCACCACTCGTCCTCTTCCTCAGCTCATCCGCAAATCCAAAAGACTCTACCACCGGCAATCTAGCGGTGATAGCGAAGAATGATGTACCCTCATTCATCTCTTCAGCGACAACCCGGCCTTTGCGTTTGGAGAGGACGCCGTAGACACGACCGATGACGTCGGCTTTATGGAAAGAAAAAGCAGCGGTAAGCGCACTTAGTTGAGACAAACAGAATAAATAGGGAACAGAAAGAAACTTACTACTACATTGTATATCACAACTATACATTGCCAACATCAACCTTGGACTCCATTCAAGCAAACCGCTGCGGCATGCATCGCGTACAGCAGAAATAAGAGAACCGGTGGTTTGCGTGATGCGATTTTGCTCTGTGACACATCTCAATTACTACATGGAGAATTGGTTTGAATGAACGGAAAGCCTACCAATTTCGACACCTAATTTTTCCCAATCCACCTCAACCTTTTCCACGAAATATGCTAGACCCTCGACGGGCTCCGCACATAGAGGACCTTGCCTGATAGCGAGTTGGAAGCCAGTGAGAATGTATCGAAGTGGATCGAATTTGTCTATTGCAGAAGATAAATCTCGAGCTTCGGGATTTGACTCTACATTCTGATTCTGTGTATCCCGGGCGTCAACAAGTACACATCCAGCACCATATGCATCTGCATCTCCAGGGCTCGATTCGAATTCAGCATTTTCTAGGTTGTAGTTATTCGATTCGCCTGCTGGAGAGTCACTATTCGTCGTCACATCCACCTTTGATTCTGACTGGATCGTCCTCTTATCACTTTCACCCCTATCGTCACTGACCCCACGTCTGTCTCCTCGCGCATCATCTAAAAGCCCGAACGCACACACTCGCTCCGCCAAAGTCTTCCATAATCTTTGTTCATCAGCGTCCCGATGTTTGCGTTCCTTCCTAGACGCCTCTTTCTGACATACTTCTTCAAATTCAGTCCAGAAAACTCTTTCTTCTTGAGGTTCTCGAGGTGCTCCATGTTTTCCCGTTCCTTGAGCCACTGGTGCTTCTGACGTTCCTTGGGTTTCTGTTATCCTTGATTTAGATTTACCCTCCTGAATCCGCCTTAGACGAGCCAAAATTCCTCTCCTTCTTTTCCCAGCTAAGAATTCCCTTATGCCTGATGGGAGCGGTACACAGCGGATGGCGAACTGAATTATGCCGTTGGGTGAAGTGGAAGATGAGATAGTGCCTGAGAGTGTCGAGAGATGGAAGTAAAGTCATGATGCATGAGCATGTAGGTAACATAAAAAAACAAAGGAAAAAGAGAGGCAAATAAGGGTATATAGACGTACCCGTGGGGCCACCTGCTGATCCGCTTCCAAACTGCGCTTGGAATTGTTTCTGCTGTTGATGTTGAACTACTTGTTGTTGTTGTTGTTGTTGTTGTTGAGAAGATGGCTGGCCGGGTAGTTGCGACTCTAAACTGAAAACGTCAGGACGCAAAGCCTCAAGACCAAACCAAACACTCAATATCACTGACCCGCACTCTCCCGAACCGCAGTCTCCCTAAACGGCACGATCGGCTTTGACTTGTGGATTTCTACCTTCGCGAACCTCTCTCTCAAATCCTTCAGACACCTCTCCAGATGTAACTCTCCCGCCCCACCAATGACCCATTCCCCTCCGTCCATCTGGAACGTCTCCACGCACGGATCGGCTCGTTCGAGGATTCGCAGTCCGCGGAGCAGGGCAGGAAGGTCACCCGGGTGAGCGGGGAGAAGGGATAAGCGCACGATGGGAGGGACGGAGTGTGTGATTCGACCGAGATTAATGAGCCAGGGTGTGTGTGCTTGAGCGTGCTGAAGGCTTCGAGAGGGCCGAACTACAGTTCCGCCCCTCCAGACGACGCTTTCCACGTCTTCTTTATTCTTTTCCTTCGACGAGCTCGTACTCTCGCCTGCCTCGCTGATTCCGGCAAGAGATGGAAAGTCATATCTGAATCGTGCAGCAAAAATTTGTCCCGCACTCACACTTGACACTGGGAGGAGCTCTCTGCCCATCATGAGATACAGACCAGCGATTGTGATTCGCGTGGGGTGAGTCGGGTGAGCGGAGGAAGAAGAGTTTACAGAGGGCTGGGAATTCGAGGATGAAGACGGGAGGCCTAGTACGTATGGTATATTAGAAGAGTGTACAGAGGTGATGGATATATCGTTTGTCAATGTTTTGGTATTCTCCAGCGCGGGATTAAACTTGGGCAAAAGCACCAGCACCTGTTCACCTGCACTCAGGGTTCCCGAATATATCCTCGCAAAACCGAGGAGAACATCTTCATCTTGGTCTTTCTGATGCTCTTCCTGGACTTTTTCTTCCACTTCTCCGTTATCGTCATTGACTTCTTGACTCTCATGAACTTTCTCAGACGCACTCGACTTCTCAGCTGCAGCCGGCTTTCTATTGCGCGCAGCTCTCGCCTGAGTAGTCTTAACCTTCTCCCTCTCCTCTGGTAGATCACCGCGTCGAACTGCAAACATCTTGGAAACGTATGCGCATACAGGGACGTCGAGTGAGGGTGACGCGGCGTAGAGGTGTTCATATGGAACAGAAAATGAGGTCGAATTATCATCCGTAACTTTGGGTGAAGGCACGTTTAGCATCCTTCCGATCCTCCGACCTTGAGCCACGCCGGGAGGCGGTACGATATCAATTACGGTCTGAACAATCGAGGTAGATAACGGAAGCCACTGAGCAAAGATTAACGATAAGAGATGTTTGGGATAGTTGCTCGTTGCTGATGTATCTGCTGTATTTGTGTTTGAGGCAGGCGTCAAGTTGGATAATGAGCGAAGTTCTCGTGGTGGAAGCGTGAGTGAGAGAGAGGATATGATTTTTAAGACTTTGTCCGGATTTCTAGAGAGTCAAATGTGTTTACAATAAAGAAAGACGAGTCGAAGAGAACTCACGAATCACCTATAACCGCGTCGTAGACCTTCCATAAATTTTCCAGCACAATTTGCACAAACAATGTCTTCATTCCAGGTCGCTTCGCTTTTGAACCCACTACCCTCTTACTTTTCGGATCGAAGTACCACTCACCCCACATAACCTTTTTTAAGCTCTCTTCCTTTTCCTTCAACCCCTCTGCTGTGAGTTTTCCCGACTGAATTTGTTCAGCGAACAGTTTCCTCACTAATATTCGGGCAAAGTGCGATGGACGAAAGCCCCAGCTATCGATAGCGGAGGCGAAAATGACGTTGCCTTGAGCAGGATCAAAATATATTCCTGAATCGTCTTCATCATCATTTGTTGTGGCAGCGTCCTCTGCAGCATCTGCATCATTATCTGCCTTCTTCATTCTCTCTCCACCCCAAAGAGCACCCATAACTACGTTGACATCCTCCACAACCCTTGTCAGCCTCTCGTACGCTTCTTCTGGGCTCAACTTCAATTCCGTGATCATCCTATCAATCTTGTTCAGCACCAATATCGGGGTGAGTTGATCCTGATATGCTTGGCGTAAAAGCGATGTGGTTTGGGTTTGGACGCCTTCGACAACATCGACCAGGATCAGCGCGCCGTCACATAACCGAGAGGCGGTCGAAACTTCTGACTGGAAGTCAACATGACCGGGGGTATCAATCATGTTGAGGACGTACATGTCACCGTCTCTGACTCGATATTTTAGTCCAACCGCAGATGCCTCCATCGTTATTCCTCGTTCCTGTTCATCCTCTCGAGAGTCCATGTAGCGAATTTTCCCTGCCATTCGGGTAGAGATAATGTTGTTGGATGCAAGAAGCGAATCCATGAGGGTAGTTTTTCCATGATCGACATGTCCAAGAGTGGTTAGGTTACGAACGAAGAGAGGATTCTGGGGTTGCGAAGATTGTAGACCAAAGGTAGTCGATGGTGAAGGATTTTCCATCGGACGTGAGTGTGAGAGCAGAAAAAAAGTTTCTGTATTGTGGGCTCTACACTGGTGAGGATGAAGATGAATCAAAAAGGGAATATTGATAAGCGCCGGAAGCTAAGGGTCCACCACACTACTCAGAAATATTCAATCCAAGCAGATTGACTATAGATTTAGCTAATTAGATAGTATAAAAAATTTTCGTTCCTATGACCAATAAGTGACTTCCCCATCGCTGACCTACCTCAAGCTCGCATTCGGGAAAATGTCTTAAAACAGTCTCTTACAGCTTGCATGAGGTCTGAGCCCAGTTCGCACCTTCTGCCGACGCGTGTGGTAAGAAAGTGTAAGAGCCATCTTTATTACTCGCGTATCGACAGTATAGAGCCTATAGCTTCTGGAAGAGGGCTTCAAACTCATCATTTGCAATTCGCATAACATCTGTGCCCAAGATCATCTTCTGTACCTCCGCATCCACCGCTTTGTCAGGACTCGGTCCACCCTTGTCCTTCAAGGCCGCAAACTGTTTGTCTCTTTCTTCCCTTGCAGCCCCTTCTCCAAGATGCAATGTCTTTCCAGACGCCGCCGCGAGTGCCACCAATGTTTCCGCGCGCTCTTTACGCACATGCTCATAGACCTTCAACGCCTTATTGATAGAATCTGGACTATGGTCAGGTAACTTGGATAATACTATGGCTAGGACACCCGCATCTTCAATAGCTTGTGCAGCACCTTGATCTGAATATAAATCCATGTCAGTGAAATGTGGCAAATAGATCCCAAAACTTACTCAAATGCGGCAGCGTAGGATGACAAGCATCTCCAATAAGCGCAACACTCCCACGTACCCAAGTCGGTAAAGGGTTGTGAACACGGAGCTTCCATTCACAGACTTCGCCTTCGGGAACAAGGTTCAACATACGCAGAACAAGCGGGCAGAAGTCCTTGAAATTGTCAAGCATGTCAGCTTTCGAGCCGCGGGTGGTGTACGTCGCAGAAGGTGCAGCGGCAAAGTGGACGTCAGGCTGAGCAGTAGAGATGTTATAGATGCTCTTGTTGCTGATTGGGTATGCGATAATGTGCCGACGTTCTCCGATCCAACGTGTTACTTGGTCAGAGTCTAGGAGCTCAAGCATCTCGGGATCAGAGGTCATCTGCTCGCGTGTGAGCATGATACGGTACGCGGATTGACCTGAGTCGGTGACTTCGGCCTCGACGTTCAGTTCCTTGAGGATCTGCGGTCGGATGACCGATTTGATACCATCAGCGGCTAGAACGATGTCTGCAGAAACATCGTATGGTTCGCCTTCTCGAGGCTTAACGGTGATTGTTGGTTTTGGCGTCCATGATTTAATACCAGTGCAGGACGTGCTAAAATGGAAAGTTATGCCTGTCTCTTTCTTGCACGCATTGAATATCGCGTCTGCTAATGAGAACCTATGCCCCACCATATGAGGTATCCCATACTCTTTCAGGATGTAAGATAAATCAACGTGGGCTAGTTCTGTATTATCGTTGTGACCTACAAGATAAATATAAGAGTCAAAAAGTAATCAGTCGGAATCGGACGCACGACGAATGCCTGCATGTTTGATATCTGTAGCCTCTTTCGCTATTGATTCCCAGCAGCCTAAATGGTCAAGTATCCTCGCCATGTTGGGTGCTAATTGAATCCCTGCTCCTACGAATCCAAGGTTAGATGCCGTCTCGTACACATTGATACACGGTATTCCATGCTTGGCCAAGGCTAATGCGGACGCCAGTCCACCCATACCGGCGCCAATGACTGCAACATGAAGGGAGTCTCCCGTATACCTATTCATTTTTTGCAAGGGAAGAGGTCTGATATCTGTATCCAGGAATAAGCACGGGAGGGTCAGAAAGGCTTTCGTCTAGCATCAATCTTGTAACCATTTATCAGGCCGAAAAATCAATAGCCTGTTCCCTGCTGACCTGAGCACCACTCAAGGCGAACATCGCAATTGTCGAGACTTCGTATCATGAGGTGAGAAGAGTACAATGACCGATTGAACGGACGTTCGAACTATTCCTAGGAAATAAAGATAGACATTGTTTCAAGCGTTCAGGAAAGCAAAGATATAGAACAAGGATCAAATATTGCACAATGTTACCAAGGTCTGACGATGCATCCGGGCCGCTAGCCACCTTGAAATGAGTATGTAGTTACTTTCTCCTGCACACTTGAACATCCAATGAAAATTTCAAGTAAGTATATTTGATGAACAATGGTTCATTGTTCCGCAATATAAATCTCAGCTGATGATAAAACAATGAGGGAGCCTTGTCGCCCCTTGCGAGTAGTTTGAGGGCTCTACACAAGGTCGATAGAGCATGTCAATTGACATGAATCAAACCACCCAACGCCTTAGTGAGGAGCATCAGCGACATTAGTACCGTTTGGAATCTGGGTGACCCCACAAAATCACTGGCCATGTATTCTCATTGGATTGGAGTGTTTGACGAGTCGCAAAAGCATGTCGCTTGAAGACTGACTGATCTAAAGTAGTCACCTCGGAGCCCTTCTGCTTTTTCTTGCATAGACACTACTTTTGCACCATGACATAACGAGCCGAGGAGGTATTTTCCTTACATCACTACATAGCGTAGACACTGGCGGCCAATTTTAGCCAGTGTCCAGTGATTCTTGAAACAGAGCACGAGGGGAATTGTTGAGAAGGTTTCATGAGGGCCAACAGAGGTGAACAGGGTTGTGCAGACTTTGCTTTGATCTGTGGTCTTGTGTCCAATGATAGCCAGGATAACGAGTCTGCAGCATCGAAAAGGTCGGTTTCTGATTGATAGCAGTTAGGCCTGATATGAAGAAGGAAAAGGAGAAATAGTAGGCTTGTGGCTCTCACTCCGTCGGCTTATGCATCATGCATCTGCCCTCCCTGGTTCATAGAGGATTTCCCGATGCAGATGTATTCTCCCAGATTGGTCGGGGAGAGATTTACCTAAATACCAGTTGCAAATGACTATCCTGCAACACTGCTTGACTTTTGATTTTTGGCTTCAGCGCTGGTTCGGTATGTGTTTTGTCCTCATGTTTGCTCCTCCTACACTCGCTGACTTGATATAACAGCTATTCACTCTAATCTCGGTTGATTTGCTGGCAAATTACTACTACCTTCTTCTACTTTCTTACCGTACGTCTTCCGAACCTTTGCTTGATTATCCTTTAACTCACCCTCACGGCAGTTTTCTGACACAGACGACTTCTCTTACTCCGCCCTCGCCATATTATTCTCCCTCAACAATTACATTATCATAGAACCACAATGTTCTCCCGAACGACTATCTTGCATTTCTTCGTATCACTCGCTCTTCGTGCGAGTTTCCTCGTAGTTTTTGCATCGCCCTTGCCTTCTGGCGATAGCATCGAAGTGTCTCAGAACTACGGATGCGCTAACAGTACTGTTGCCAGACGGACCCCAGGAAGTTGAGTTTCTCCGAACTCCCAGACCAATTGTTCACTGACTGGTGTATGCCTGCACAGTTACCAAACGTTCAGTCAACGAGGACATCACACTCTATATTTTGTTCGAAGCGTACCCAGAATACGAGCATTGGGCCGTACGTATCGGCGACGCATATCTTCAGGCTGCTGCGTCGTATGAGGAGTGGACCAGCGCTTTGGATAAATCAACACTGCATCTGCCCATTTGGAGAGGAAATGAGAAAGCCCAATTCTCCCCCGCTCCGCGTATGGTCAAACTCGGCACCGCGAAGTTCAAAAATGATCAAGAGAAGGAAGCCATTATCAATGGTATTCTCGATTGGAAACATATGTCCATGCCGGTTACGGAGCCAGGTGGGAATTGTATGGACTTTATCAGATACGTGCTAGAGGATCTTTCGAGGCAGAAACATGCTAAAAAGAGCGTGCTGCAGAAGTTCATGGAAGAATATCAGGCGAAATACACTGGAGTAGTGGAGGCTGTCGTTGGTGTAAGAATACAACCACCACCTATCGAGTCATCACAATAGATGGGGATTATTATCAGTCAGCATCAATTCTTTTACCGTAAGGAAGCACTCAAGATACTCACAAAACCTAGTACGACAATTGATCTCATATCCCATGCCCTCATTGTACTCGGCGCGTGCTTCAGTAAGATTACTGTGCCAGGATGATTTGAATTTTGAAGAGGGATGTTTGTAATTATCAAGCAGTATATCCCCTGCTTGATGTTCCTCTCCAAGGCAGCGTTTATATTATGGACAAAACTTACCTCAACCACTGTAGTGGAATCTGTACCACTAAGGTCAAGCAATTTTTCTACAGGGTGCCATTCCACTCACATACAGAATCCTTAACGTCTTTCGACTTCCTAATGGTCTAATAATCGGAATACCAGTCGTGGAGTCGTATTGTTCCGAGCTGTTGACTTCCTCTGATGTAAGATAATACTTGACTTTCAGTTCCTCCGAGTCGCCAGATGGGAGCTGCAGTCCACATCTCATCACACGGTGAGTGAAGCCAGTCTTTAGATCCGATGACGTTGCTAATATCTGCGATTTCGATAGGAATGTACGTGCCGACTACAAAATGCCGGTATTAGAACGGAACTGAAAGGGAGCCAAGAGGATAGGTAGGACGACTTGCAGATCTCCGGGCTAAAAAAGTTGTCTCAACGGGTACGCTGTACCTGGAAAACATCAATGTTGTTGTTGGATGTTCAAGCCTGCCAAAGGACCGTGGAGCGAGGGAGCTTTGGTTCTTTGGTATGTTCGGTACTATGTAGGTTTCGAGCTGGAAGAGAAGCGAAGCGAGGGCCCAAGAGAGTATAGTACGTGAATGATGAATGACTGGTCAAAGAACGAGTAAGTAGAATGGGGTCTCTATGCGTACAGTACTAGTACTTATGTAAGACAAATGTATCGATACATTGCCGTAATCTTTCTACAAAAACTGGAGCTGAGAGATGTTTCAAGGAAATGCTTGCGTGAGGCGATAAATGCTCCGCGCAGTTTGTGTAGAGAAATTCAGAATAAAGTCGTGAAGGTGAGTAGTCACCTCAGGCTTTTCCATTACGGGTCGTTACCAAATAGAGTTCGTTCAAATCGAAACACCTGTTATTCGACTCCCCGACAACAAAGAAAATCCAATTTCCGTGCTGCTATGTTTATATGCACCATAGTAACGAAAGAATAACGAGAGGAAAAAAGGTCGGCGCACGAGCACAAGAGCGACCTTTGCTTCAGAATACTGGGAAATTGGGAGAACAGGTGATCATAGAATATACACTGTTATACAGAGGACCGGATATTTTTCGAATTTCTGCAAGACAACATAGAGCGCTGACAAGAAATCTTTGCGAAGATAACAATCAATAAACCGTGGTCATCGATGCTTGGAGAAATCGAAGAATGCATATGTAGCAAGTATATTGTACACCATGCAACGCACGGATCCTCCCGTTGCATATCTGACCATGGACGAAGAATATGTCCCAGATCCATAGCAAGGATATCAATCCAGACAGACACGGAGTTGAGACGAAGTCAAAGGTTACGTAGATTACATATGTAGAATATGTGAGAAGGTTTGGACGTAGAAAGGAGATTAGGGATTTGATTTCGTGGTAAAATATGACATTTTGGAAGGATAAAGGTGGAGAGTCGAGTACGACAAGGAACGAAGAGAATGGATGAATGGATGACAACGGACGAATTGGGAATTCAATCGAGCCAGCCCAACCTAGAGCAGGTTTACTCGGCGGTATTCATTTCTTGTGAGTCATCAGTCGTGATAGTATCCATGCTGGGCGCTGCCTGTTCAGTCGGCTCTGCGTGGTTAATCTCTTTTGCCTGTTCAATCTCTTCTGAGGTTTCCTTGTTGATTGGGCTTGTGGGGTTGGTCGGAGAGGTCGAAAGAGATTGCATACTACCGTTGGTTGGCGGCGAGGAAGCATGCGGTATGCTATATATGGCGTTAACGATAAGAGCAGAGAGCAAAGCCGTAGCAGACGTACTTTTCAGGATTGGGGATGGTCGTTCCAACCGATTCCTGCGATGTCACACCAGCCTTCGAAAGGGCGTAATCTCCAGAGTCAAAATATTTCCGATCCTAGCAAATCGAATGGGTCCTGCTGCAAGGAAGCTCAGCGGGTAGACGGACCTTTTGCATTTTCATTAGCGTATTCTTATGAGTAGGAAGCTTCCCATATTTTGCGAAGAGCAACTGTTCTTGCTCGTTCAGTTTCTGTGGATGCAATGAGTAAAAAGCTAACTGAAGAAGATAGAACGATTTACACTGATGTCGACCTTGTTTCGCTTAGCAGGGAGCATCTTGGCAGAGAATCAGTCCGCAAGGCGGAGAAAACCGGAATTGTTGGAGTAAAGAAGGTCAAATTTATTCGTTGGTGGAGGTTAGAGGTAAAGTGCTTTGAGTTATCAAAACCGACCCCGGTATCACTTATGTGTATGTTTCGGTGAGGTCCGGCCGGCCATCTTCGCTCTTAATCACTTCCTCTACTCTTTAGTGGTCCGGCATTGGACTATACCAGTATCGATTCTTTTTTTTAAACCTAAGTTGTCGGGACGCGTGTCAACAGTTCGCTCGCCAGGGTTCGTATCATGGAGCCGATACAGGACACAGGCTCTGATCATGAAGTCGAGATCAAATGCTGACTGAAAGTAGAGAAGCAACAGGAAAGACAGAAGTATATAAGAGGTGGCGAAGGATAATGCGGAGGAGATGAAGGGAAGGACTTCATTGATGAATATACCATCCAGGGCTCAAACGACCAAGACCTATCGACCATGCGTATTTCATAAGTTCGTCTGTCCCATAGGATCCAAGGTCGTGCGATGGTTCGACAAAGACCATGGTATCGAAGAACCGTCAGCGATCGGAGTCATAAAACGAATGCAAGAGTACAAGAAGAAAATAGAAGATGCCCGAAAATGGAGGGAATTCATTTTCGAGCATCTTCGTCCATGGGAACCTCGAGGGATTGATTTCTGTAAGTACTTCCATCTTCTATGTATGTCCCATATGACGAAGAATGTTATGGAGACGTATTCAATTAGTCCTCACATGGGCACCATAATACGGGATTTGTGCTCGTCCGCTCATCGAGAGTATCGATTGACCTGACACATTCTCGGACACGATGCTATTTTATGCTATGACCATCTGTGGTAAGGATGCAATAGTTCGTTCGTCGTAAAATCTTGTTACTGAACTCATATAATCAGAATTGACACACTGAAAGATGACGCAGAGGAGGCGAATGCCTTATCACTGATCAGAGGAAGAATCGTATACCGAGCGCGTTAACTGCTTACGCCGTGCCGTGCTCATCACTGCCATACGCCGAGCTTTCACCTGTTGTTGTTCAGTCACGTATCTATCGATGTCAATCAGTAGATACTTGGACTCATCTCCGATGTTTCTGTTTTCAGCCATTTTTATAATATTGTTGCGCACCAGGAGCGGTATTGGTATCCTGATTACTTGGATCATTGGTTGAAAGGACCATTTGATTGTAGACTTCGATCGTAAGTAAGATCAAACCCCGTCGTATGCCTTGCTTGCACTGATGAAGTGTGGAATTCGAAAATTTGGCAAGTCGTTAAAATTATTCAGCCCTATGTACTTTGAGCAGCTCGGACAACAAGGCTTTCTGGTAGCTCTATGCATTATATATGATACGAGTATGCCAGTGGTTTATGAGATAGGGTAGAAAAGGAAAAATGGGAAGGGTTCAACTTTCAAGTTGTCGAACGCTTGAGTCTGACGTCACCGGATTGCACCGCCGCGAGCGCTTGGTTTCGAATTACACATGGGCTCTTCAAAACATAACCGCCACGACAAAGAAAAGTCGAGTAAAAAACGGCATCGACACGATGCAGAGCACTCGGAAAAGCACCACAAGCGAAAGCGTAAAGAGGCTGAAAACGACGTCGAAGACATGTGGGTTGAGAAAAACATTGATATCGGGGCTAAGGCTCCTTCCCACAATGCTACCGCACCAGCCGATGCGTCTTCAACCTCTGGCATGAAACGGGACGAGTGGATGTTGGGGCCCACTTCCACCTCCGAATCATCTGACTTTTTCTCGAGCCTTGGTATGGAAGTACAACGAAAATCCAAAGAGGAAGAAAAGGAGAGGGCAACGGGATGGGACAGAGCCATGAAAGTGGAAGATTCGATGCAAATTGAGAAAGAAAAGGCTGCGGATTCCCAAGTCGCATCAGACTCTCCTTCAAATCGTTCATTCAATCCTGGCGGCCCCGGTTCACAATGGCGAATGACTCGTTTGAGGCGAGTTTACGAAACCGCAGAGGAAGAAGGTCGAGACGTGCTTGAAGTTGCGTTGGAGCGTTTCAGTTCGTCTGAAGCATGGGAAGAAGCACAGGAGGAGCGCCGGATTCTAGATGAACGGGAAGGCCGGAGAGGTCGTCAACAGGATAGGGCCGGAGGAGGTGGTGGTGAAAAAGGCTTCATGTTCTCTGGTGCATCAAGCCGAAGTTCATCCTTTCGCCGGCCAGGCGGGAGTGGTCCGTCGACTCCTGGACCATCTACACCTTCCACAGGTGCTCCACCCGTCAATCGTCGGCTAGATTCACTACGGCTGCCTTCCCAAGCCAGTTCACCGTTACAGCAAAGCCATACACCCATACCTTCCGTGTTGACCCCTCCACCCCATCAATCAGCATCATCATTGTCTAAAAGACCACCCTCACCTTCTTCACTCAATAAACTTCAGGCCAAAGTTCTACGTGCCAAACTTGTTGGTGCACCCAATGCAGAAGCGCTGGAGAGGGAGTATGAGGATGCCCAGCGTTTGGCGAACGGGTTCGATGATGGTGACGCAAGTCATTCTGGCAAGCAGAATGTCAAGGTGGAGGTGCTTCCAACCTTGGACGGTAAAGGTCGTCTGTACGACATAGGTTCCGGTATGCATGCAAAGGATGAGGAAGAGGACCGTATGAAACCAGGCAATCGAAGAAAGAAAGAACAAGTTAGTCTCGGATTCTTCCATCTTTTTTCTATCCTGCCTTCTTTCATTTCTGTCAATCTTCTGTTGATACTAATACTGGTTTTCAACAGCACTTCGACACGCACGACCCTCGCACGGGTGAAATTGTCCGGTACAACGCCGACGATGATAGCACCACCCTCACCGAAATGCTTCGACAGGAGAAGTTTGGCGGTGGAATGGCCGATCAGAAGGATCAGGATATGGTATTAGCGAGGGCAATAGTTGGAGATGGAAAGTTTGAGGTGAGTCGACTTCCTGTTGTGTCCGACTTTTGTTTGTAACCGACGAATGATTGATTTCATTCTTTTCGCTTAGAACGACCTCGATTACATCGATGACAACGCTGCTAAGCTTGGACGGCAGAAAATGCGTTCGGATGCTATGAAGAGGCAGTTTGCCATCCATGGTATGTGATATAACTCTTCCGACCATATTATCTGCTCTGCGTCTTCCTTACCATTGTCATCAAATCTACCTCGTTATTTATCATGAATGCGTTTACCGCCACCTTTCGGAAGTATAAAGTTGACCAACCCACATCGTTTTCCAGACTACAAACGCACTCAACAAGCACTTGCCAATTGTGATTTCTGCTTCTCTGAGACAAGCTCGGGTAAGTCTTCCTCGTTCTACTGATCTCTTCCCCGCTTCACCTGTTAAGCCTCTTTCATCACTTTCGCCTCAAATTTCTTGGTCTGACTAAATTTGCCTTCGTGTGCAGGCCACGAACACCCTCCTCGAGCACCCGTTATAGCTCTAGGCACTCGGACATATCTCTCTTGCACAACATACGAAGAGCTCGTTCCGGGACACTGTCTCATTGTCCCGATACAGCATTGCTTGACTATGTTGGAGGGAGACGACGATGTTTGGGATGAAGTCAAAGTGGGTTTTTTTCTCTCTCTTTTCGCACTCGACTAAGGGTATGTATAATTGTCAAAAGAATTTTATGAAAACCCTTATGCGAATGTTCTCCGAGCAGGAACCTCAAAAGGGTGTGATATTTTACGAAACTGTCACGCCTGGGTCGATGAAAGGACAAAGACATTCGTATATTGAATGTGTACCGGTAGAGTGGGAGTCTTGGGAAGTATTGGAAGGATACTTCAAGGTGAGTCTTGCGTCACTGACGAGGATAAGTATTGTTATCGCGTACTAACCACTGCACTCTCAGGAATCAATTCTCTCCTCTGGCTCCGAATGGTCAACCCACCGAAAGCTGATCAACTTTGCCTCCCGACCAGGCGGGTTCCGACGGTCCATGGTCCCGAACTTACCTTACTTTATGGTTCAGTTTGATTATAAAGGCGAGAAAGGGTACGGACATGTTATTGAAAGCGAAGATGGAGGCGCAGCAAGGAATAGAGGCAAGAGTAAAGTAGGGCACGGGTTAGGGGACGATGAGGACGCGGATGATGTCCTTGGGATGGAAGGGACTGGCGAGAAGGGTGGTGGGGAGTTTCCGAGGTGAGTTCCGCGGTTTCATCACGTTTCCTCTAACTGAACCATTCCTTGCGTCAATCTGTGATACAGGTATTTCGCGGCGGAGATCATTGGGAATGTACTTGATCTTGAGCCGAGGAAGTGGAGAAGGCCTAGGAAAGTGTTGGGTGGGTCCAAGGATAAGGACAGAAGTAAGGAGTTTAGGAGTATGTATGAAAGATATGACTGGACGGGAATGATTGGGACTGAGTAGGAATAAGCCACTCAATATTGGAAGAGGGAATTATGGTAGCAGGCGAAAATTGATTTCCCTACTTCACCGGGAGAACTGCACGCACCCATTAATATTGTGAACCACGGTGACGGATAACAGCAATTGGAACGAACGCTCACATGAACACGTGGTGTGTGACCTTGCCGTGACGACACGTCTAACAGGAGGACCACCATGTCCTCTGAGTCTTTCCATAACCTAGTCCTCTCAACGCCGGAGACTTTTCCTGCCTTCCCATATACGCGACCATATACTATTCAGACTGAACTCATGCGACATCTGTACGAGGCGATAGAAAGTAGGAAAGTCACTGTCGTCGAATCTCCTACAGGAACCGGAAAAACGTCGAGCCTCCTCTGTGCCAGCCTCACCTGGTTACACGATGAAAAAAATCGCGCAAGTAAGGGGAAACTGGACGATGCGGCTACTGGTGACGACTGGGTCTCCGTGCAAACTCGTGACCGTCTCCGGCGCGAGCTTGAGGCACAGGAGTTGGAATATGAGCAAAAGTTGGCGAAAGCTAGGAGGAAGGAGGCAGAGATGAAGAGCAAGGCGCGGGTACGGAAGAAGCCGAAGCCCAATGGCGACGAATCTCGCCGGCAATCTATTCACGAAGATGCGTCGTTTCTTCCTGAAGACGATGATGATTTAGAAGATTGTGATGGTATGAATCTGTCTCCTGCGGTAAGGGTGTTAATGGCGCGGTACGTTTATTGCCGCCATCGCACATTGTCGTCTCATCTCTGACCTTGAATGCACAGGATGGATCCCCATGCTCATAACGAAGAGCTGGAACCGACATGCACTAAAATCTATTACGCCTCGCGCACCCATTCACAACTCACACAGGTCGTACCTGAGTTAGGAAAACTGAAGATACCTGGTTACACCCCAATTTCCTCCCTCAGTTCCGATTCTGTTTCTGGACAGGGTGTGTCTTATTCTCTAGGGAAACGCAAGGCGCAAGATGATTTAACATCGAGTTGCTGCGATGATCAAAAATATCATCAGTCGCGAGCAGTATCCCTTGGTTCACGAAAGCATCTTTGTATCAACGACGAATTACGTGGCCGAGTGAAAGATATTGATGAAGGATGTAGAGAACTCCTGGCTGGTGAGCTTGCTCTGGCCTCATCCATGTTTTTCTCGTTCTTCTTACGTCATGTGTCAGAGAAGAAGGAAAACCGGTGTCCGCATCTCCCTCCAGTTGGCGAAGAAGTGATCATGAATGAGTTTAGAGATCAGATTCTAGTAAGTGCACAACCAGTTAACTCTTCCTGTCTCAAATTGAGACAAGAATTTAGGCTACTCCCAAAGACATTGAAGATCTTGCCATCGCAGGACGTCTATCTGGAATTTGCCCTTATTTCGCCTCTAGAAAGGCTATTCCCCAAGCAGAGGTGAGTCAAACGATCCGACCAACCATAGGAAACCGATTAATTGAATCGGCGACGTAGCTTATTACCCTCCCTTACAATCTCCTTCTTCAAAAGTCCGCCCGAGAGGCACTTGGAATTGACCTCAACAATCAGATTGTGATTATTGACGAAGGCCATAGTAAGTTTGCCTTGTGTGTTTTTTTATTCTGTTCCTTTACCATGTCTGTACTCATATTATCTCCATACATTTTGGCGTTTTTGTTGATCTTAATCAGACTTGATTCCTACACTACTCTCTCTCTCCACCGTTCACATATCCCTTCAACTCCTACAGACTGCGCTAAACCAAGTGACCACATATATGACCAAGTTCCGGAACAGACTCAACCCTGCCAACCTCGTTCAACTGAAACGCCTACTCGCATTCTTGGACGTACTCGCAAGGTACGTAGGAGAGTGGAGGGACCAAAAAGTTGAGCCGCTCGCGGCTCAATCTGGTCAACTAGCATCCCCACCGGCAAATATCGATCAAAAGGCCCAACAATTCGAATTTCAGGAGGTCCTCACTCCCACAGAGCTTATCGAGCGAATGGGAAGGAAGGTGGTAGGATTGAACATGCTCGAAATTGTCAAGTATTTGAAGAAAAGCAAGGTATGCTGTTGGTAATGATATTTTCTTTTGATTTCTCATTGATCCTAGATAGCCAGGAAGATATCCGGGTATGCTGAGAAATTAACACAAGAAGCGGAAAAAGAACGAGAGCTGGAGGTTGCTTCTGCGAGTACGGTCACACCATCTAGATCGATCTTCCGAAATTCTGTTGACACCGAAACATTTCCGTTCAGACCTCAAAAAAAGGGTGTCTGGGGGTAGAAAAGGAGTTGTTCCGCCGTTGCATGTTATTGAAGATTTCATGGTCGCCCTCGCTGGTGCCACGGATGGTATGCGTATCATAAACTCACCTTGCAAGGGTATTCAACGCTGATCTGCTTATTCCCGATCCCTATTGGTAGATGGTCGCATATCCCTCACTCTTACCAATAGCTCCGGCCCTTTATTGAATGCGAAATCAAAATCAAGCAGTCCCTTCAGTGTCGAGGTTAAGTACCACCTCCTCAACCCGGCACCGCATTTCCGGGATGTTGTAGACGAGGCGAGGTCAGTGATTATTGCTGGCGGAACAATGAGTCCGGTTCGTTGACGTCGATTTTGCGGTTGATCCAATAAGTATAATCTAACGGACTGGCTTCTATAAAGATTTCAGACGTGCAAAATCAATTGTTCTCTCATCTTCCTCCAGAGCGGATGACAAGCTTCTCATGTGGACATATCATCCCTCCTGAGAATGTATTGACTGTTGCAGTCACCAAAGGTGCGCTATTCTTGCCCATACCCTTTCAGTACTTCTTGAATCATTCTCTCTGTATGTTTAGGTCCCTCAGGGCGCGAACTCGATTTCCGAGCTGGAAAACAAGGAGATCCAAGGGTGCTCGCCGACCTGGGGCAAATCATCCTCAACTTCACGCGGACTGTACCTGGAGGCATGATCGTATTCTTTCCATCGTATAAGTTTTTGAATGCCGCGAAATCGGCCTGGACTTCAACCGCGAATGGAGGGTATCTGGATAAATTTGCTGCAAAGAAGAAAGTGGGTAGAGTGAACTTTCTTTCAATTGTCAATGAATCTTTCACTGGTAATTCGCTCCATACTATATAGGTCTTCTTTGAGCCGGAAGATCAAGCGGGTGTGGAAAGTGTTTTACACGAATACGCTACAGTGGTGTCTGATTCATCGGTAAGGTGTAAATATTGAATCACTGAACCCGTCTATTCATACAACCCAACAGGTATCATCCCAGACGGGCGCTCTTCTCCTTGCTGTCATAGGCGCGAAACTTTCGGAAGGATTGAATTTTGCAGATGACTTGGCAAGGGCAGTTGTCATCGTTGGCCTACCTTTTGCGAATCTAGCTTCGGCGGAGCTGAGGGAACGGATGAGATATATCAAGAGGGAAGAGGAGAAATGCTTGAGGGATGGTAAACAACACACTATTCGAAAAGGCAAAGATGCTGCCGCAGAGTTGTACGAGAATATGTGTATGAATGCTGTCAACCAGAGTATAGGTAAGCTCTGATCTATATGCAGATCCTAAGCTTCATGACTGTTCCTCCTTACAGGTCGCGCTATCCGTCACCGAAATGATTGGGCGGCACTAATCCTCCTTGATCAAAGATATTCAAATCCTTCGATCCGTGCTAAACTACCCAAATGGCTCGGAGGAGACAATTTATCTGTCCCAGAACATTTTGGAGGTGTTGTGAAGGCGATGGGCATATTTTACCGAGGAAAAAGAAGGAAGGGATAGCTTTGTGACAGCGCTTTTTTTCCAAGTTTAGGCGCCCGTCGGTTGCTATTGAAATTTATACCATCTGCACTTCCCGACTATACTTGACTCATTTGTGCCACAATGCTAAACCATCTTCGGACCTACAACAACGTTGTGACATGCAGTTCCTCGATCACCGCCCAAGTGGCAAGCAAAAACTTTTGGGTAATCTTTTGGAGTCGTTGATGTAATTCAAATGCATGAGGAATCAGTCTTCTGTTGTGAACATCTCTTAAAAGAAAGCAAAAGGAAGTATGGGGAATCACCCAAGTTCAGGTCCACAGTGCACAGCATAAGTGTGTTAAGACCTGCTTAAGCTATATCTACTAGCTGTCTACTAGCTATCTAAGTCACCATTACTCGTGCTAAGTTCAATGTCATGCTACATAACGACCCATTTCAGTGTCAGCTCCCGGGCAGCAAAGGTCACTGACAAGGGCTGCCCGTGCCAATGAAGTCCGACCTGACTTCTGACTATCGAGATTACTAGCGGGCCGTGCATCGAGGACAGGTTGAGAACATTCGAGAGTAGGTAAAGGGTGTGAAAGGGTGTGAAAACATTGGGCGCTTGCTGGCGTTTATGCCACGGCCATCTGTCCGTGCCCGTGCCTGTGCCTGTCCAACGCGGGTCCGGAGCTGCTCTGGAAGCGCTTGGCATTACCCAGGGAAGGCGAGTGTGGTTGGGTGACGGCGTATGGGATGAAGTTCTCGAGTGTGAATTCGAGCATTACCCAAATAGTGTTTTCCTGATTTAGAAGAAATGCCTGCTTTGCCTGCTTAGGAATAGCAAAAGCTACTTTTGCCTCTTTCTTGTGGGCCTTTGTAGCAGTATCCCATGTAAAAATGAGTGCAGTAGGCATTGTGTTACATGTTGAATTCAGAGAAAAAGATTTGTATCCATACTGTCTTGCAGGCCCGATGCTAACAGCCCGTCTAGATGAATCTTATTCTGAGTACAGTCATTGCACCTTCCTTTGAATGGTGAGTTGTGCCTCGGAATGAAATATATAGTGATATCTCATGAGTCTGAAGAGACACATTTATCAAATGCATCTTGAGATTGATTCTTGGCTACAATTCTTCACACCAAAATGGCACTACTATGGTTGTTAGGGATAAGATCACACAGGGATAGGTCACTTTTCCTCTAAATAACCAATTTATGGTGATCCACACATCCTGAGGGCCTGTGCTCTGGTAGACAAATTGATTTAATGGTATTCTTCATCTCTGTCTACTAGAAGTAGAGATTGGTGTGTGATAATACAAATTGTAGATGATAAGTATCCATAGTCCAAGTGTGATTTTGAATCAAAATGCCAGGAACAGTAGGACACTCTTTCAAACTGTACATAGAAGTTGATAGTAATATTATATAGGTATTCAAGAGCTATTACCCCAAATCTGAGGGCAATCAGAGGTTCATTGACTCTGCAATGAACAAACAAAGATGAGGTGCTCGCCGATGTGATGATTGTATGTTGCCATTGATTGGCAGTGCAAAGCAAAGTGCCATCACCATCACCAGGGCTGTCATCTCATCACTGACCTCCTGCACCTGCACCAGGGCCATCAGATTCTTTGAGCTGCTGAGTAGTTGCGAGCACTTGCTGTTACGAATTGACTCTTTTTCTTCTTCTTTTTTTTATTCTTTCCCTTTTAGTACTTAGATGCCCATTCCCTTACAAGTACATTAGCACTGTAGGTGCTTGTACGCGCGTCTGTATTATTCTTTTGTCTTTTCCTTTTCATTTGTTTATGTACATGTGACAGCCTCTACAGTAATTACAACAATGCGAGAGCAGCAAGTTGCTGCTCTCGCGTTGTTGTAATTACTGTAGATTGTTGACACAACTCTCTCTCGTGTCTGTCAGACCATTGACAGATCATCACTGTTTACCTTTGGTAACTGCATGCTCTTTATATTGCCTTATTGTTTTGTTGTTGTATATGGACAGCTATACTTATGGATATGGGCAACTCTTAATGTAGAGCCTCATGACTATGACATGGGATAGTTCCCATGGATTCATCTTAGGATATGTATATAAGGTAGTATATCTCATAGAGTAGTCTCTATCTCTGATCTCATCTATTCTCCTCGGTAGCTAGACTTGTATTTGGAGGCCAATCTCCTATTGCCTTTATACTATCCTTTTGATCTCTTCTTGTTGTGTGATGCCTGGCCTTTTGTGAGCTAGCTGTTACGAATTGACTCTTTTTCCTTTTTATTATTTCCCTTTTAGTACTTTAGACGCCCATTCCCTTTTAGGTACATTAGCACTGTAGGCGCTTGTACGCGCGTCTGTATTAATCTTTTATCTTTTCTTTTACATTTGTTTATGTACACGTGACAGCCTTGCTGCTCTCGCGTTATTGTAATTACTGTAGATTGTCAACACGACTCTCTCGTGTCTGTCAGACCATTGACAGATCGTCGCCGTTTACCTTCGGTAACCGCATGCTTTTTATATTGCCTTATTGTTTTGTCGTTGT
>MU790861.1:0-25274 GCA_027886635.1 Lentinula boryana | reverse complement strand
GGTTTAGAGTAGAGAAGGGCTCAATGTCTCATAAATGAGTGCATTCTCAAAATCGGAAGTACCCTGTCGGTCGAAGATCCCTGACAGTGATAGTACATGAGAGATCTACGTGAAGCGATAAATAATTGAATACTAGATAAGAGTGTCCAATGCGTCGATAGGTATGCGCCGCTGATTCAATGAAATTAAAAACTGGAAAACACACTGCCTTGTGTTTCTGTACCCAAGCACATCAGTCAGCTACTTCAAGGTTTTGAAGAAAAAAACTATGCACTAACCTCATACGGGAACCATGTTCAATATCACCGGGTAGCA
The DNA here is from genome assembly GCA_027886635.1 of Lentinula boryana. NCBI lineage: Eukaryota > Fungi > Basidiomycota > Agaricomycetes > Agaricales > Omphalotaceae > Lentinula > Lentinula boryana. Next base: position 24,959 of record MU790861.1, on the reverse strand, counting down.
CTGAACAGGGCTGGCGCCTGGAGCCCCAGATTGAGAGGGAATCGTCGAAGTGTTATGATACACAGAGTTCTGTGGGGAGCCCGGCATGTCACTGGGGCACAAGTACCATAAATCTGCAGTCCCGTTGAACGCTAGGACGGAGAAATTTCCGGTACCGGAGACCGCAGTGAAGGCGGTCGACGGATCGGTAGAGTAAATGCTACTTGTAAACCAGTCCAAAGAACCATGAAGCAAAGGAACACTAGCACTCGTGTGTAGGCTTTGCTGCTTTGAATAGGCGTGAAGGGTGCCATCTACAAGCCCGAGAGAGAGGAAATCGTTATACGGATATGAAGCATACGTCTATGGTAGTAAATGTGAGAGGTCTGTCACATATGTGAGTTGTATCTGCTGGGACACGTACCGAAGTCACTTCCATAGATCCTCCGTCTATGCCACCTGAGGATGGATTTGGTGAGCACAAAAGGCAGACGCGATGAGGTTTATAATACGATACTCACCAGCAGCACCTAGCACAAGAGGAGCACCAGTTGAGTTCGCATTCGGAAGCGTGGTGTTCAAGGCTGCGAGGGTGAAATTTTGAGCAAAAGTGGTCTCGCTCGAGCGTACAGTGAAATGCACTGGAAATGCGGTGATAAAACTTGTCGAAGACGACGCCGCGACAAGAAGAGCGGCCAGAAAGCGGACAGAGAGAAACATGCTTGTCGAGAGTTGAATTGGGAATTGATTCTATTTTTGAAGACGACAAGCAGATGGAAAATCTTGATGTCGGGTGGAAGAACCTCTGTTCTCAAGCGGTGAGGAGTCTGTAAATTCCAGTGATCCTTCGGGTAAGCACTCATCATCCGGTGGAGAAGACTTGATTTTGTTCTATTGAGCATAGCAGAGCATAGCCAGTGCACAAGGATATCAGTAGATGTATAACAATGACCTTTCGACCTAGATCTGAAGGATTGATCATTGAGCTAATTGCACGCTTTGCATACTATGGGAATGTCATAGAGCCAAAATACTACCATTCATCATGAGTGCGAATACTTTTGAATGATTCAAGCTTTTCGCGAATGCATGCAGGTTACAAAGGGATCATAGATATGCCCGGCCTGTGCCGGTGTCTTTCGGCGTTCACGGCATATTGTTCTCTAAATCTCTCTCTTGGGTTGAATGCCGCCTGGCCCTGGCTACAATTGGATTTGCGTCCTTTCCAGTACCGCTGAAATTCTCGGTCATGCTGCAAAATATCGTGCCTCACAATTGACACGACTTTCGGGGGATAACGTCTCGCCAGACAGGGTGAAAAGTGTAGCGTTGGAGAATGATTGGAATGACTTGAAGGTAAAGACGAAAATAGTGGAGGAGAGAGTGGAAACCAGGGAAGATGACCAAAATTTGGAGGAGGTGAATGCTATTGCGCCCTCGGAACTCGATACAATGCTGTCGTTGTCAGAGAATGTTATGGAGCCGAATCTAGACCGCCCGGAGAATCGTGTTGCAGCATCGAAAGAGGCGCATATATCTTCCGAACCCACCTTTGATACAAGTTCGAATTCAACGTTAATCGCAGCTCCTACATCCTCCGCACCTTTGGATCAACAATCAGACCATGACGGACTGTTGAAATCCAAACCTTCAACCACTATAAATCCGTCACCTCCTGCCGAGCCAATTTTGGTATCAGAGCCAGAGCCAGAGCACAATAACTCCATCATTCTAGAAACGGCACCTGCAGTGACCACGTTGATTCATAGAAATACCCTCCAATCTTCTAAAGTCCCTTCTTCGAAACTGGGTAGACTCTTCCACTATGGAGGTACGCGTCAATCGAGGATAGAAACGGTTCGAAGCTTACTGATAAATTTCGGCGTCCAGGCTTAGCGGCATCATTAGGATATGGAGCTGCTTCAGAATTTCTTCGCCCATCTACAACCTCTGCAGACGCGCCTAGTCGCTCAGTCCTCCTGACTGATGCAAACATCAGCCGTCTAGTGTCGAAACTTTCTCAAATGAGAGGTGCCGCTCTTAAATTGGGTCAATTCTTGAGTATCCAAGGTTGGTCCTCATATACTAAAGTTCGACATCGTGTACCAATACTCTCCATCTATGCGTGTCTCAAATGTAGACACGCATCTTCTCCCAGCCGAGATAGATGCGGTGTTTCGACGCGTCCAAGACTCGGCACATTATATGCCTGATTGGCAAATGGAGGTAAAACAGTTGTCTCCAAACGATTTGCAGATGTACATTGACCTAAGTTTCGATAGGAAGTCTTGAATTCCGCCCTGGGCCCGTCTTGGTCTACCGAATACTTCCAAAATTTCAACCGAATTCCATTCGCGGCTGCATCTATCGGGCAAGTACACGAAGGTGTGTTGAAAGCGGAATGGAGTCCAACTGGTCCGTCTTTTTCTCTCTATCTTTGTCTATATGCATTCGATATTCATATTTCTTCTTTGCTAGGCAAACCGGAAAAAGTCGCGATCAAGGTCCAGTTCCCCAACATTCGTGACTCTATCTCAGCGGATCTTTCTTACATCACTTGGTTACTGCGAGTTACACTTGGAGGGAAGATATTACCGAAAGGACTGTTTCTCGATAGGACTATGGAGGTACGTGCTTCTCTGTTGAATATCAACTCGAATTATAAAGATCAAGTAGGTCATGAAATCAGAATTAGCAGACGAATGCAACTACGTGCGCGAGGCACACTTTTTACAACAGTTTCGTTCGCCAGCATTTCTAGGTATGTTTGAGGTGGTACGTATGCGCGAGGCCTGTGTTCATGATGTTGTTCAAAACGTAGGATCCGATTCCCGTTTCAGCGTACCTTGGGTTTCATCCATCTCCAGCGAACAAGTTCTCGTCATGGAATTCGTAGAGGGAGGTGTCGGTCTCGGGTCAGACTTGGTCATGGCGTTGCCACAAAAAGAAAAGGACAAGGTTCGTTTGTGTTTTCAGTGAGCGTTTTGTGTGTAATCTTTATCTTTGAGTCACAGATCGCGACGACAATCCTCCATCTATGCCTCCTCGAGCTTTTCCGGTTTGGAACAATGCAAACCGATCCAAATTACTCTAATTTCCTCTATATCCCCGGTGCGTCTTGCTTGTTAGGAGTATGCAGATCTAGCTTTCTCACATCCTCGTAGACTCTGGTAAGATTGCACTGGTAGATTTCGGTGCTGCACGAGAATACGGAGCTGAGTTTCTAGACGGATGGCGAAGGTTACTTGAAGCTGCTGCCTCTCTCGACCTCAACAGCAATGAATTACATCAAAGCTCTGCCTGGGATGTCTGTATTAATGAGAGCATATCTCTGGGATACCTTATCGGAGGTCCAGGCGAAGGGGAAGGCTTCGAATCACCTGGAATGGTAGAAGCTCATGTAACGAGTCTCGCTTTGATAGCGCATCCGTTCAGCGAGCGGACACCGCAACCGGTGCGGTTTGGAAAAGGGTCTGAGTTCGGGCGGAACACTGAACGAATACGGAACGAGCTCATACCGGTGATGTTGAGGGAGAGGAAAAAAGGTCCGCCGAGAGAGACGTATAGTTTGAACAGAAAGTTGAGTGGTGCGTTTTTATTGGCTTCGAGATTGGGAGCGACGATTCGCACCAGAGAGATATGGGAAGATGTGTTGGGTAAAGTGAAGTACAGTACATGTTGATCAACATCAGAATAAAACGAGGTGGCGAAATTCCCTCAGTCTAACCCTAAGTATCAAACTTGCGAGAGTCGGCTTAGCCTTAGGGGAGACAAGAAAATTTCCAATTTGTACTCATGTTCATGCATGCCTTCCAGGCGCAAAACCAGTCAAAAAGTGTCGCCATCCTCATCGATCTCCAAGAAATACACTGCACCTGAAGAGACTATAAAGAAAGAATCAAGCACAGACCAGCCTTTTCTACCAGACGACTTGAGTTCAGACCAAGTCGAAGGACGGCTCTACATCTCCCAACTAACGTGCAAATTCCTTACCTGGTATTTCTGGCCGGAGGACACAACGCTCAGCGATATCAGTACGATTGTGCTTGCCTTCATCAGTGTCATCAGAGCCTACTTCAAATACCCGAACGCGGATGAAGGAATAAGCAGTTATTTTCTACTCATAGAAATTATTACTATTGCATCGTCGTCTGTCAATCTCCTTCTTGGAAATATACCTGGTGAGTCGGGGTAACATAACAGCCAATGTAAAATTCTCAAGTCATAGAAAAACAGATGTCAGCGCGGGAACGCGAGCCCAATTCTTCGACCTTCTGTTAACGCTTTCATCCTTTGCTGTATTCTTCCTCATCTACGAATCGCTCATCACGAGGTGCATCTGGTCCACTAGCAAGCACCTGCTCAATTGCGACGAGCTTCGTGGGATCGAGATTGTTTCTTTTCCAAGGCGATGGCTTTGTCGAGTGCTGTCACCTCCGGATTATATTCAGCGACAACAGGCAGCGACTCAACCGTAACCCGATTGAAAGGCCATTGGGAACAAAAACCTATATGCTGGAAAGTGTGTCCTCGTCCATGAATCTGTATGTTGTAATTATCGTTTATTGAAAGTTGTAAAATTCTAAGGCAAAATAGTTGTTTGGCCCTACCTTTTTCAGTGATGCAGCTACCAGTCCCAGTGTGAGTACATATATAGAGCAGACTGTGTAAGTTTTACACGACACTTTCGAGTCCAAATATCTTATTACCGATGTCAGAAACCCATAACATATATAATCAAATATCAAATATTGAAATGCCGCATCGCCGCGGCCAGATTTCGTTGTCTTCTCACCATCAATTCGCAGCGAGCTACGCCAATTCTGAGCTCGAGTATAGTGTATAACTCGCTATAATTCTTCTCTAGCTTGCTGTAACCGAAGACGGGAGACGGATAAGATGGTGGAAAACTTTCGACCACACTTGAACATTGGGTCCCAGTCACTCCAAGAGCACCTCAGATCGCCTTACGGACTGTCAGAGAACCAACTCTCCAAAGTTGCACAGTTCATCAAACTGGCCGACGACGATCTAAATGGCTATGACGCGGAAATCATACGCTTAGAAGCCAAGGTTGTGTATCTAAAATCCGAGCGCGAACGGCTCCTTGACCACAAGGCCACGCTTTCCTCTCTCCTTTCTCCCATACACCGTCTTCCGAACGAAATATTGACCAGAATATTTACCTTCGCGTGCGATAAGAATCACCTCTACCGAAATCCCTCCAGTCCCTCCAGTTTCACGTTGAACCTCAGTGCAGTTTGTAGTCGATGGCGTGATTCATGCCTGTCATGTTCGGAATTATGGGCTAACTTCAAAGTTACTATATATTCTGGCTTCAACGAACGCTATCTATGTCAATTGGAATACATTTTGGATATCTTTCTTGAAAGATCGAAGCAACAGCTCCTCACAATCCACATAGAGATGTTTGGTTTGATGGAGCATCCACTCCTTCGCAAACTTACAAGATCTTCTACGAGATGGCGCGAGATTATACTAGATGCTCCATGCTATTCAGACACAATGTTTCCATGCCTCAGTGGATTACAGCTTCCAGAGCTCCGGTCAGCATGCATCGGGAAACAGCCTGTTGACCAGCCTGTGATGTCTCTTGATCTGTTCACGGCCGCGCCCAAGCTTCGTACTCTTGGAACGTTGTCGCGGGAGCTCGCTTGGACGGATACGGCACCTCTGAGCCAGATCACTCATCTCACCTACAGCCCGTGTTTTGCAAATCTCCATCAGGTGCTTGAACTGTGCCCACAGCTGAAGACTTTATGTCTGTCCAACTATGAATTTGAATGTGATAGTGGCCTTGACTCTGTTCCTCCAAAACAGGTCTCCATCGATTCACTAACAATTCATCTGGCTCGGCACTACCCTGTGATTCAAGATACGTTAAAAGACACCATGGATTCGCTCAGTGCCCCTGCACTCACTTCACTCGTGCTATCACGGCAAAGTGATCCTCTAGAGAATGGGCGTCCTCTGCTCAATCTTTTCAAAACTATCGACGACTTCTTAGTTCGTTCAGCCTGTCCATTGATTGTGTTAGTCCTCGATGGCATACCCTTGACAGATCATGAAGTAGTTGCGCTTCTCAAATGGCTCCCTTCTCTGGTCGAGCTCACAATCACGGAATGTAAATATAAGGACCCTCCCCTCATCACGTTAGACTTTGTGGAAAGTTTCCACTCTCACAGGCGGAGTGCTCTTCGCTCCTCTGTCAACCCAATCCTACCGAAGCTTCAAACATTGGTTTTGGAAGCCCAGACGACCGCGTTAGACTTTGAAAGGGATGGCACCTCTTGGTTATTGATAGAAGTAATCGTGTCTAGATGGTTACCGGAACCGAGCTATGCGGCCAGTATAGGTGTCTCGTGTCTACGATCTATGGAACTATACCTTTCAAGCTACGATGAGATAGGCCAGTTTGACCGCTTGGAGCCTTATCAAAGATCAGGATTGCGGTTCGTAGTTGGGGAAAATAGGATCTTTGATTACTGATGATGTGACTTGGAGGTAAGTCTTTTTTTAATTGTGTATATATACTGTGCAGTAAAATGTTTCCAAGAAAATGTGCCGGGTGATCGAGCCTCATCGACTGTCGAACGACATGGAGCATCATTCCCCTCAGTTTATCTCCCACTCATGGCATTCTCCGTCGTATTTCGAATGCGCTCGATGTCACAAATTTCGTTCGGCGGGCCTTTTTGAACCCTTACAGTGTTTCGGCACAGAGGACAGTGGTCGGGGATTTGTCGTAAATGAAATCGTTGAAATTATATGCCGACTGCGATGGAATTTCCGATAAGACCTGTATCGGAGACCGTAGATTCCTTTCCATCTATTCAAATGCTTGTCACTTTGCTACTCTTTCCAGGAATACAAACCCAGCAGAGTTATCCAACATGCAACTTTTTACTGTACATCTAATGAGCATTCGTTGAGCGCCTCCCTCGCCTTCCTTAAGCGCCTCCTCGCCTTCCTCATCAGTGTAATGTATGATCTCAACCCACGTCCTATCATCCCTAAATTCCCTTGAGGCAAGGAGATAAAACCTTACTACATAAGGCAAGGCCGCATCGTTTCCGAGTCAAACCTCTGCTTTAAAGCTGTACGTGGCAGCCTCATGCCTTTCGTAACCTCTAATTCGCCTCAAGAGATGGCCAACCGATTCCCCCTTGAAATCTATGAGCTCTTCATCGACGAACTGTCGGGATCGCGCGAGTTCCTTCAATCCTCTTCCCTCGTATCGTACGCTTGGTTATTCAGGTGCCGCACGCACCTTTTCAGACGCTTCAGACTGCGTTATGTGCCTCCGTCTGGCGACGTTGGCGACAAGGACTACTTGTACTGCTGGTACCCTACCAAGCCCCTGCACCTCAATGTTTCAGATGCGGGGGCAGAAGGACTTTGCCCGCTTGTAGAACTTCTGAAAGTCCAACAAATCCGGCAATCCATTCGCGAATTGTCATTTATCGAAGGAGATGTAATAGACAGTAGTCGTTACATGATGCATTCTTTCGGAAAATCACTATTCGAGCTGGCGGCTAGCATGGCATTCCCGAAACTTCACTCACTCGATATCTCGTTTCGCGCATCTGGTCCTCGCGATTGCTGCCCGGGTGTTATTACAATGCAGGAAATCATGCGCATAAATCCTACGCTGGAACGCCTCTGTGTGTCCTCTCTGTATCTCGACAATCACTGTCTACAAACTTTCCTTCGTTCCTTCAGACTCTGCTCTCGATTGTCGACCATTCAGCTCAGATGCATTACTTACACAACTCATGCGAAGTCCTCGCTTTCTCTGTGCTCCTCTGTGGCATCCGAGATGGACACGGTAAAATTACACAGGACGTTTCGTCCAACGATACGCACGCTCTCTTTATCCGATGTCAATCCCGACTTGGTCGAGGTCCTGTTCTCTCCAGCGAAGCCAGATGTATTCAAGATGGCAGATCTAAACTCACTGGCCATCGATTGCTCGGACCTGGAGGGCAAATATAGAACGCTTGAAAAGAACAAGGGATTCAGAATAATTGAGCGTCATGCCTCCAGTTTACAACATCTCCTGCTATTGAAATATCCGAGAAATATTGATCACGGTGAGTATATAAGAGTACATGCTTTCACCTTGTGTCCCTTCATGTTGATGTTTTCAATCAGCAGTTTATAGAGCCTTATTCTCAACAACCTTGCCTCATCTTTCTACTCTTGAAATGCACTTTGTCAATGTCCATGATGGAAGCTTCCGTCATGTGCTCGAGAAGTTGTCTTCTTTACATTCTCCGCTTTCAGAATTTCATATTGGGCTAAAATACGGTCCTCGAACGGCTTTAACGCCTCCCGTAGATAGGTCAATCACGAAATTTGCTCAGTCTCTCCGTTCTCTACGACGTGTCAGATTTCAAGTCACCCAGATGATAGATGAATTTAGATGTGAACATTTGCCGCAGGCTGCACTTATTTTGCAATTGGAGATTGTACAAGTTGAAGGCATGTAGTATTCAATATTATGTAGGTTACTGGAGTATATACAATGCAGTAGGTTTCAGGCAGCTCATTTACAAGTTCGATTCAGAAATTTCTGCTAGGGTATGATTGTACACATCAATATCAAGGTTGTCCGTGTCGCTTGAGTCACTTGAATCATTGTCAGATTCCCACCCTGCTTGTCTCATTGCATCTTCCCAAGGGGACACAACATGGCTTGGAACTGGGGCGTGCAACAAAAGGTCAAATTCATCATTCTGGAGGATAAAATCATGTAGCACTGGATTAATACTATACAAGGCACACCAAAGATTTAGCAATTGAAGACAAGATGGAACACCAATGGAAGCTCACAAAGTTGCATAGTCGGGCGATAGATAGTGCGGTGCACCTGGTACTTCCAGCAATGAAGCATCAACCCCGGCTTTGTTCAAATGCTTAAGGAACTCTTCCGAATAGGATCTTGGATATGCGATATCTTCGGAACCATGCACGAGCTTTACAGAACCAATTATTCGAGCCAAAGCAGATTTTGGATGTGATTTGCGATTGAGGTAAAAGTCCAAGTTCATGACGCGAAATTGGTCTAGGTAGTGATAGCTCCACTTGACCATAGCGACTGGATAAGTGATTTGAATCATACTGTCAACGCGGGGGAATCAATAGCAATTACATTGAAAGCCGTATTCACATACGCTGTAACAAGAGGAGAAAGCTGCGGAGTAGTGAACATGTATTGAGAGTTACCGAACCCAGCGTCGTAAACGGTATCAATTAGGACAGTGGACTCATTTGGGAAAGCGGAAGCCCAGAGGTCATAGACTTCCTGGTGGCCTTCAGCTATTTCAGGGGGCTCATGAATCATAAGCAATACCATAGGTACTCGAAATGTTACAGCACTTACTATCTCGAGGCACAAGTGAGAAATGAGAAACAGTGACAGCACACGCTCGGGTTCGGTTACTGCAACCTGAACCGCGATTGTGGTTCCGGAGGACATCGCCACGAAATGGCAAGGTGGTAAGTGAAGCGCGTCCTAGAGAAAAAGTCCATGAAGGCTTCTTGCAATCAACGTCGAGGGACGTACCATCAGCTTTATCGTATCTTCCGCAGCTTCCGACTGTCCGTAATGAGTGGGAACTCTGTCGCCAGTCGTGCCACCGTGCCCTCCTCTCAAATCAAAAGAGACAAGATTGAATCGCCGTAATTGAGGATCGTTGAATTGCGCTACATTACAAGTCAAAGTATCAGCGCTAAAGGACATCGTTAAGCAAAATATAGACGTACTCACCATGAAATATATGTTCAGCGATTGACACAGGGTGTATAAAGAGCAACGTAGGAAGACCTTTGTCGATTTCGTTGGCTTCTTCGGAGGCTGGAGTGCATATCGTGTACTTGAATATGGTTTTCCCGGTGCTCGACGTCACTTCGACATAAGGCATGTCTGAACGAAGATGGGCGGTAGTGAGGGTGGAAACGGAATGGGGTATGTGTGCACCGCGAGTGCCTTAATAAATAGCCCCCCCAGATTTTAGGCGCGGTATCTGATGTACACGTACCTTTGAGAACACATACTGCAATTGATGAATAGGCTTTGGTTTCGCGAAGTACTTGTTAGTGCTTGATTGGAATCATGCGGTAGTAAATTACGTTGAAGCAATAGAGAGGTCTCATTGGGCTCATTGTGATGTCCAGCAAGCTTTTCGTCAAGCTTTATCCGCATTGAATGAATGTCTTGCAGATAAACTGTCAGCTAGTACGGTAGACCTTCCAGCCTGGACTGCAAATGCAGCTTGCTAGTAGGAACGCGTTCACAAAGACACCATGTGGATAGAAAACTGGTGGGAACAGAGTTGGACCCACAACTTGAGCACACGACGATTCGAAGAAAAAATGCCGATGCTCCGGGCTCTGCAGGAATGAAAAGAAGAAAGCAACCGTAGACGTCTGTGCTTTCCGATGACAGTTTTGAAGGGCTTGGATGACATGGCTGGCAGCACGACTCGGAGTTCTGATATTTTTTTTTTTTTTTTTTTGCCTAGTTAGCTATGTAGAATTAGTATGTATACAGTCACTGTCACTGCGAATAGCATTTGCAACTCAGCGTCAAAGATCCTTCGAGAACTTAGAAAGTGTTTATCAACGAACCCTTGTTATGGGGTGGGGAGCAAGATTCCGGAGATTTCAGGTGCACGTTTTGAATGAAGGGTTGGAAAAAAATAATTTCTACTCTGTCTGATTCTGATATTTCAGAGAACCCTGTTCTCAACAAAAAATTTCGAAAGCTGAATTCAAGTAACGCTATAAATTTATGGCGCTTGGAAGCGAGCCTCACATGATGCGCATCTACGTTGGCCCCGCGCCCTTCTGTACATGCTAAGAAGTCGGGGATAGAGAGTTATTGATTGCAATGTAATGTAAATGATAAATGCAGATATCTTCATAACCAAGCTGATATTAAGTACTCCTAATCGAGTCCAAATTCTACAACGCCGACTTCTGCCACTCGGGCTCAGCACCGTCAGCGATCGCCAAGTAAGGCATAAGATCGCTAGTTAAGAATTCGCTCGGCCACTCCTTCTTAATCTGCCCCTTGAGGTAATCCACCGCGATCTTCAAGTTATCCTCCTTTACCCCAGCGTGAATCTTCTTTACACCCGGTGCAAGCTCATCGATTAGCTTTTCTACGTACTCGGCCGTGATGTACTGCCCCGAGTCGAGACGCGAATTGTACTTCACCCATTGCCAAAGCTGAACACGGGTTATCTCCGCGGTCGCAGCGTCCTCCATGAGATAGTTGAGAGGGATACAGCCGTTTCCGCCAATCCAGGCTGAAGTATAGGCCAAGGACGTCGAAATATTGGAACGTACGCCTTCGTCGGTAATCTTACCAGGTACACGAGGATTGAGAAGATCAGCAGCGGCGACTTTAACGTCCTCGCGTCGCACATGGTACTGTGGAAAATGCTCGTCAGAGGAGTTTGGTAGCGATACAAGGCAAACCGTGATACCTGATTGGGTCCAAGCATATGTGCGTTGAAAACCTCTAATGCAATTTTGTTAATGAGGGGATGCGCAATCCATGTACCGTCATGTCCAGCGAGGACTTCACGGAGTTTGTCCTGGCGCACTCTTTCCATGACAGCATCGTTCGCTTCTGGATCATCTTTGATAGGTATTTGAGCAGCCATACCACCCATCGCGGCAACTTTGCGTCTATAACCGTGTCAGATAACATATTTCGTATCAGCAGAACAAGTCTATGTACCGATGGCAAGTCTGGATTAGAAGGCGAACATAGGCATCCATGAACGGCACGGTCATGGTAACGTCTTTTCGGTCAGGAAGAACGGCAGAGCGGTCGGCACGACGCTTCTTGATGAAGCTAAATATATAGTCCCACCTAAATCACAATCAGGATTGAGCTATACGCTAGTCGTGAAGATAATAATTGGTTACCTTCCACAGTTCAAACCGGAAGAATGAGCGCGTAATTCGAAGAGAATTTCCTCCATGTTAAACACAGCGGGCAATGTTTCGACGAGGACCGTCGCGCGAATAGTGCCATGGGCCATTCCAATGTAGGATTGGGAAAAGTCAAATACATCGTTCCAGAGGCGCGCCTCGAGATAATGCTCCATTTTGGGCAAATAAAAGTAGGGACCGTGTCCGCGTTTCACAAGTTCCTTTGCATTATGATAGAAGTATAACCCGAAATCAAATAATGAGCCGGAAACTGGGGCATTGTCGACTGTAACGCGAGGTTCATCAAGATGCCATCCTCTTGGGCTGTGAAAGACGATATCAATGAAAACGTGCATCTCTAAAATTAGGAAACGGAATGAGCTCACCGAACGATAAGGACACATGGTTTCTCGACAAGTTTATAGCTCTTCCCACCAGTATCGAAGTCTATCTCGCGCCTGATCGCGTCGCGGAGATTGAGCTGTCCGTTGACCATATTCGAGAACGTGGGTGAGCTCGAGTCTGAGCGATATAATTATGAAAAAGTTTTGACAAAGAGCAGAAAGTGCCATACCTTCAAAGTCGGCCATGTAAGTTTTTGCCCCACTATTCAATGCATTGACGACCATCTTCCTGTCGGTGGGCCCTGTGATCTCAACACGTCTATCCTCGAGACCAGGCGCAGGAGGCGCACACTGCCATGAAGCTTCGGCGCGTATATGCGCAGTTTCTGGATGAAAGTCAAAAGGAGCGCCCGAGTCCCATCGACGCTGAGCTTCTTCCCGAGCGACGAGCAGCGATTGTCTGGTGGATTCGAAAGTACGATGAAGAGCAGCGAGAAATGCGAGGGCGTCCTCAGTGAGGATAACGGATTGAGCCTTTTCAGCAACTTTAGAGTGGATTTGAACGCCTGATACCATGATAGTTCTGAAGAAAGATAATATTGTAGAAGGAGTTGTCTGTTGGGCTGGAATTTATGGTTTCGGATTGTTGGTTGGCGGGAACCCGATCCGCTGACGACGTCATTCCGTTTTCACATGATTCCGTTTCCGTCCAACATCCCGACTCCTTGCGCGCCTCCGAAGACCGTTCACTGAACAATCTGGCAGGCCAACGTTCCGAGCTCGATAAATAATGAAATGGGCTTTATCACCGACTTACTGTACCTTCGTTATAACAATACTCCGAGCCCATCACTTACGGTCTTCTCTGTTCTAGGGCATTCCACAGCAACAACCAATTTCGGTTGTCCGTAATTCCGAAAGGTCAAAAACATCTTTAGAGAACTCCATTTACAGTGCGTAGGCACACATAGATACATTACGATGTCTTCTTTTCAGATACAGATGCCGGTCTCAGTGTGATATACGAGGCTAGAGCAGCGGTAAACAACGATATTGAAAGGAACGGAAGCAAAACTGACCTGTAAGTTCCTTCGCCGCCCGTTCCCCTATTTTAATAACTCTTCTGCAAGCCATCTGCCACATTCCAATGCTCACAGCGCCTGTTGACCACGTTAATTCCAAGAGAACAGGTACGAGGGTAATACTTACCCTTTGGGGCAAATGGAAAGGCCAAAACCCAAGTCAAAGGACCAAACCATCCTGGTGGAAGATAAAAGATGGCTGTCTTTCTATACCACCATCCAATGACAAATTGGGCACCCGTCGTACATATCCAAATTCCCGAACTGAATTTGACCGAGAATGAGGTCTTCACTGAATTCATCTCATTGTCTGGATTCAAGATGCATTGTCAGCAGCGGACCTGCTCGGAATTATGATACTATACAAACTGAGTTTCTCGAGATCCGCCAGACCTTTGTCAACACTCCTTCTCAGCTTGGCCCATTTGGCAAACTGATCCTGTGCACTCGTTTTCAGGAGCTCTGCCTTTGTATTCAAGATATCGGTCTTGAGCTTCTTTTGTTTCTCAGCGAGTGTTGGATAGAAGATACGCAGATACAAGATGTAGAACTAAAGCAACGTGTCAACCTTGGGGTTTATTTGCAACGACACAAACTCACCCATCCAATCAGTACTGATTTGCCAATCCAGGAAATAACCTCTGCAAGAAATACTAAAGAAAATATTGCAACGATGAGAGACATTTTTCGAGAATCGTCGACGTCGACGTCGACAAGCAAAAATCAGGCTGCGCGTCAAATAATATTCCTGTTTTGGAAATCCTACTGTGTGGCTGTGCAAGGAAATTGTCCCTAACTTTCAAGTCACAAGTGGTCACAGTGCTACATAGCAGCTCCAAAAACTCATAAACGCAAAGTTATCAAGCAAGAGTGTTTTCATTCCATTCCTGAGGTTAAAGAGACTTAACGACACCAAAGTGGAAGCAGCCAAGTGTATGCGATTCGCGACCAATCATCCAAAAGGGATACTATCATGTATCTCTAGGTGTGTCAACGAAGTTTGACGCAATAAAGATGGCAAAATACGTTCGATGCTAGTACGGGCGACGCCAACATCGTGCACAAACATTTGTTGTATTGAAATATGGGTGAGATGAGGGCACAGAGACGGAAGCAGATCAATGAAATTCCCGAACAACGTTGTGTAAGGCTTCGGAATCGAATACACACGACCTTCCGTGCGAGCGACGAGTTGTCCCGTAAAGTGAAAATCAAAGCGCAAATTTGTATGATCGAATAGACGATTATGTCTACATATAAAAGACTGACTGCAACCTGATACCAGTCCCGACAAACATTGATTGTGTGGAGTTTGGCTTTTGTGTTCAAATTCCATGCAAACTGAGGTCTACGATCCGCATGAGCGATCCAGGTGCTGTAGTTCGGAGGAATATCAAATGTAGAATCTCCCAAGGAAGACGGGTCAAAGGCTGGACAAGTGATTACGAAATATAGAAATGAGAAAATCTGGGTTCTGTATTTGCCACTGACTTACACCGTATGTGAGTCTGATGAGCCGCTCATTGTTGAGTTTCAAGAGGTCATACTGTCTCTGCAACGCGTGCATATCCTTTTTCAAGTTTTCGTTTGTTTCTTTGAGGAGGGCGTTTTCCTCCAATAGGTTCTTGATTTCGGGCCCATCAGCGACGACAGAAGCGTAACGATGATGAGTAAAGGAGCAGAAAAGCGACACGACTGCTGTGCATAGCCACGCCGACAACGTTGACATTGACCCTGCATTTCGACGACCAAGGTTATAAGTATGCATGCAATATGCGTGTCCTATTTCATGAGCTATGATGTGGAAGGAGGTTCGTCTATACATTGATACATTTATGCCAAGAAGTCGTCGAAGGATAGGACCTAGAAGTTTCGGGTAAGTAATATGTAAAGTCTTATCAGTGGAAGTATGCTATATTCAGAGTGTCGCAGAGGAAGATGTTGGGAGTGCTGTAGGGTTTGCTGTAGCTATGAGATGTCAGGATATGAGTGCTTTACTTGGTATATCTTAAACTTATCGACGATGGCAGACCAACGTACGAACGAAAGGAGAAACCGAGGATAAAGAAGCAATATAAGGATCATAAATATGAGTAACAAGCAAAAAGAAAAAACAACGAACGAATCATACAACGAGGAAAGAGAAATATTAAAGGAATTTTGAAGTATGATTAAGAAAGGGAGAATCAAAAACAGAAGAAGAAATACAAAGGAATAGAGACAGAAACTAAGGCGAATATACCTGTTGCACCTTCGAGCCCAATCCCGGATAGTGTGCGCCAAGGTTATACGTGTGGATAGGGCACAACAATGGATAACCAAATGCACACGTAAGTTGAGCTTGATGGTCACCGGTTGGCTCCGAAGAAGGCAACATGTACAGAATAATTATAGCGTGAAGCTCGAACGGGCTTTGTTTTTGCAAAGAGGGCGCAGGTGGGACCTTTTCATCTTCATCGCGACGGTTTCTTTCCTTTCCTTTCTTTACCCCCATCGACTTCGTCTTGGGGATTAAAGGAATGGGGCCATCGCTCCATTCATACCCTGCCGCCTTGGCACGACAATCTTGAGCATCTCTCCATCAAACTCTGCGCGGACACCGACAAGATCTGCATCGTATCCGAAGCTGATTCGGCGCTCAAAATGACCGCCACGTTGTGACGAAGAAGGTTCACTGGGATTGGCATTACTGCTTCGCGGTGAAGGATCGTGATCCGGCCAGGAATCGGCAACGATATGCAGAATTCGACGTCGTTTGGTCGAAAGTGTTCTGGTAAAGAGAGAGAAAATTTCAGACTCAATGCGACAAACAATAGACTAAACACTTACATTCCATCTCTTTTGAATCCGGGCAGTCGTATGTGTAGTTTGTACTCTGAGGGCGTTGTCTCAACCTCTATCCAAGAGTCCGCAGGAGGAGGCATATGAGAAAGAAAGGGTGCGTAAGGCGGTGGTGCATGAAGGGAAGAAGCACGACTGGTTGCCGACGATTGACCGAGAGCACCGGGAGCAGACAGAGAGTTATTACCTATACTGGCAGCACCAGGATATGACACAGTAGAGGATGCGGAAGAAGTGGAAGCGGAGGATGTGGGAGGTTCAGTATGTGAGCTGGTAAGAAAATCACCGGGAACGCTCATTCTCGTCCGGCTTGGAGGCAATACGGGAGGCAATTCACTCGGATTTGCGAACCTGGTTTGAGTGTTTGAGAAGTCGTGTGATGTCGAACTACGTGGTGAAGCAGAGCTGGACATAAGCCCCATATTTGGAGGAGGACTCGGTGGAGGGAGGATAACCGGCGGTTCTGGAGGTTGAGAAAAAGGCGACGAGGAAGAGCTTGAATGAGCAGATAGTGGACGGCTACGGAGCGCAGTAGCGTGCGCTGTGGCTTCTACAAGTGAGTTTAGATGTTGTCTTGACTCGTCGCTAGAAAGAGCCGAGGAAGATCGGTTGGATAGGGCGTTATCGAGCCGATGGGAGTGAAACGCGTGAACATTTGGGATGTTAGGGTTATGTTGGGCACCAGATGGAAAAGACGGCGGCGACCTGAAGAAAGGAGGGTCCGCTGGTCTTGGCGGTGAAGGTGACAAACTATGAGCCGCGGAAGGTAGTGTATCTGAGCTACTACCTGAGCTACTGCGAGTCTCGGGTTGAGACCTATCCCCTTCCTCGGCAGATGATTCTGAAACCATACTTCTCGCAACCTCACTCGCAAACCCTCGTAGTCTGCCAACATCTAATTTGTGAGGGACACCTACCTTTGGAAGAGCGTGATATGGTATTTGGGATGGGAGAGGTAATGAGGCAGACGAGCACCTATCAACGTTGTTGAAGGAATCCCAACTTGGCTTGCCCATTCCGATTTGGTCTCGGCTGTAGATATCCAGCCCATCCTCTGTTTTGGATCGTCCTAATTGAGGCGCGCTCGGGTTCGCATCGTCAGTTCCAATGTCTGGGTTCGTCACCGATCCACCGGAACTTGACGACGAGGAATGTGGCAACGAGTATGGCCTTGGAAACGGGTGAATTTGTTGAGAGCTTCCTGAGAGCATACCCAGTGTCGAATATGTTTCGTACAAGTGAGTAGACGGGCCACTATTTGGCGGAATCATGGCGCTCTGTGTCTGTGAATTCGAGTTTTGAATTAGCAAAAGAGCAGCGGATGGAGGTTTGTCCACTGAGGTCCACTCGTTTCCCTCGACTTCCTCAAAAACAGGCGAAAAAATGTCCTTCTCTTTGTCTCTGGTCAAAGGATGACTCTGCTGAGTAGAAGTAGCCTTTCTGGGGCTCCGCGGACTCTTCAGAGGAACATCGAAGTAGCTGAATTCTGCCTGGCCACCCTGAGCTTGTAGAGAGGGTGAAGGCATCGGAATTTCTCTGGGAGAATCAAACGACGCGTGTCGTTTAGAATACGAAGACTGTCGAGGCTGTGGAGATGGACGGCGGCCTGAATGTAACTTGAGTTTTTGGTTCAATCAGGATAAGAAGCAACTCACGTCTAGAAAGCATCGCATGTCCTTTCTCTTTCTCTTTCTCATTTTCCTTGTCCTTGTTCAACGAGCTCGGGCCTGCATTATTTACAGCCGTCGATGTCGAAGGCATAGTGGCAGCTGGCAAGGAATGATCGGGCATTCAATCCTATGACAGTACTCTGCGTTTGTTGAACAATTGTATGCTCAAATTGGGAGCAAATTTGACGATCAGCTTCGAATTTCTTCAGAGCCTGAGGGAGTGTTGGGCCAGGAACAGACGAGAGAACAAGCTACGAAGATTATAATCGTCAAGTGATGGTCGTTTGAAGGTTATCGACGATTGTAAATGAGAGAAAGGAAGAAGAAGAGCAACTTGTGAATGGGGGTGACTAAAGACTAGAGTGAAGGGAGATTATTTGGTGGAGCGCTTCAGCGTATAATAGTTGGTGTTGTGACTGCCGACCGGTCTCGGCAAGAAGTTTGAGTGATATCATCGCTTAAAAGGGTAATCTCAGGCCGGGTCGTCCGTGCAATCAACGGCATCTCCAACCAGTCTCCGCAACAAATGTACGCAGTAATTAACGCAGTACTTACAGCAAGTTAAATTGGGCCTTCATTTTTTTTCGCAATTCTAAGACTAGTCATATGGACTCCTTATGAATCGTCAAGGGGCCCTTGCTTAGGCAAATTTCTCACTCCGAATGGTTTTTCTTCGCGGACTTCTCTGCTCCACCTCTTTCGCTGTGCAATTCATACTTACAGCCTGCTTGTTGCGGTTCCGCAGGAGTCTAAGTCAAGCTCTGATTGGGGGAACACACTCTAATTTTGAACATGAGAGCCACCAACATGAGTATATTGGTGAAATCCTGCTTTGTTCAAGGCGTCGAACTAGAAAGCTATTTGTTCCCTCCGTATCATGGAACGTGCCGAAGTAGACAGTCTGGATTCGCCTGAAATGACGCACTTTAACCCAGAACCTTCCAGCCTTGACCGCGGCCTGCAGAACATTCTTAGTCAACCCAATTCGAGACTGAATTACAATTGAAATGAATTTCTGGATTTCGATCCGCACTTGATTCTGCCTTATTCTAGACCTAACATAATTGCTTACCTTACATTTACCTCCGTTGTATAATACATCTCCGTCCTCCACAAAAAATAAGTCTTGGCGACCGACCAGCGTAATTGGACTGCTGGTGGTACTGTAGTAATGAATATTGGGAATGAGGTCCCAATGACGAACAGCCCGGGCTGTGGGGTAATACTGTATGCGATACAGCCACGGCGGATATGACGCGTCGTCTGCACCGCGGAGCACGGCCTGAAAATTTCAAGTAATGATTAATTCGCCGAGAATCATAGTTCGTGGACCGGAGAAAGACAGCTCTGAGGAAAGTTCCTCTCGAAACATAGAAGAATCCGAAGTGAACAGGTGAGAGCCACTGCTGTTCTGTCATAGGAAATGGAACGTTCAGAATCAAATCGGCTTCAGACGGCTTTGAAGAATCAGGTCACCGTTTTAGCGAGTATTCGACACCCCCAAAAACTGGTGAGAATGACGATTGGACCCCTCCGTGAGTCTTCACTCAAAGTGCCAGAGCCGTGCAATGGATTTTCCCAAGTTACAACGAGCTACTGGATCCCCAAAACGCGAAAACGTGCAGGAGAAAAGGGTAAACAAGTCGTATGATATCAGAAGACATAATCACAAAAAACCGTGAGTATTCATGATATCTATCGCTGATTCTTCCAATATCATGCTGAATGATTGAATCATGATCATTTCGGTGTCCCAATGGGTTTGGTACACTCCACAAATTGCCTCTGTGGCCTTGGTACGCCACCATTATAGACAGAAACACAGGGTACGTGCCTCCTCGGCAATGAGGTTTCAAAGTAAGGATAATGTGTTTGCTGAGGTGATCGCTGTGGCCGGATGATACAAGGACTTGTTGTCTGACTACAATGCGCTCAGGCTTGACACTGGCAAGAGCAGTGTCCACTCGCCTTCGAAAACACACGTTGGTGCACAACTAATCCCATTCTTGATGCGTCAGTTGAGTTGTGGTCAATTACTTACGCCAAAAATAGCATCAAAGTCAAAGAGTTGTCAAGAACAATCAAAGGACACGTAAGTCAGGTCGACAGCTTTGATTTGCCCTTGCTGGTGTTGTGGATAGTGCTGTGGAGATTAATATTCTTTGAGAGCTAAGTAGTACAGCCAACTTGAATCCACGATGAATCCTATTTCAGCCACACTGCATCGTTATCAAAAGTAATGAAGTAGACAGGTGGCTAAACGGTGGAGGCATGTAGGATGGAGCTTGCTCGGATAGTCGACGAGAGTGATCTCAAATTACCTACTGGCAATAAAAAGATCCCCATATATTTGGTAGTCACCTAACCTATATTTTTCACCATATACTTAAGTCCCCATTGTTCGAAAGTGCAAGTATTGTCAGCAATAACTTGAAGGACAGGCTCACCAATTTGATTGAGTGCACACATAGTTAATATGTGCACTATTTGCCAGACATAGTCAACAAGAATCGAGTAATAAGTAACGAGTGCATATCCGAGTTGGACGTTGAGATAAGTCTGAGTGATACCAAAACTGCAATGCAGACAGCTGCGTAACAAAAACGGGCGGTTGAGGAATCAGGAAATATCGCGCGATTGGCATTGGATGTACAAGACCTAAGGCTATATGTAGACCTTTACGACGTATTATTTTTGGCTTTGATGACCTGGTAACAGATTTTCCATAGGCTCTTATCTATCTTATCTTTTTGAAACCGCCTGATCTGAACGCTCACCCCAGGTGTCGCCAAAGGGCCTCTATGTAGAAGCTTCGTTAAATAGTCGAACAAGCTATTTAGATATTCGAGGTTATTTGTCGTCCCCGTGTGAAGCGTATTGCTTCTCATAAATCCAAAAATTGCCTCCCTTTGTGCCAGGTTACCGAAGGAAATCGATCCGATAAGAAGACCCAATTCATCTAGTTTTTTGCCCGGTGTGCCCGGATAAGCGAACTTGTTGGCGTTTTCTGCGTTGTTTCTGGCAGAAAAACACCAGATGTGAATGCAAATCTCCCATTGATCGTCCGGAGTAATTTGGCCATTCCAGATGTCTTGGGATGTCGTTTTAATGTACTGGCCATTTCCATCTTTACGGACAAGCATGATCTCTAGGTCTAGCATCAAAGTTTAGGACAAAATGAGTACACGAGTGAGAAAATTGCCTACTAGAAATTTTCTCGCCAGAAGCGGGGAGAGACACAGGAGTAGAGGCCACTGCATGGAAAATAGCAAGAAAAAGGAAGCAGAGGGCCAATCGAGGCGAGAAAGATGATGGAATCAAGAACATTTGTAATTTTTTGAAAGCCAATAACCAGACCGAGACTGTAGAAGTGATTTTAGACGAAGACTACGATCTTGGATAGGCACATACCAAGTACTCAGAGGTTCACGTCTCCGAGAGAGACTATCGAAGATCACTCTATTTGAACTGAGGAGTGCCAGTGGAGAAATCAGTCCAATTTCACTAATACCATAGTATCAATCTTACCGAACCAGCGTTCAAAGTTTAACGTTCACTTTGGGGGGAAGGAAGGGAAAAAAGTAAAAATTTTGGGCAAACATATGGAATGGAAGAGCGATTTTGGCTGGCGGACCGGAATTAGTCCACCACTCCAACCGGAACCGAGCCTTTTACGCTGGCAGGTTTTCTACTTATCCTACTTTCTCTTGGCGGTATCACATACGATGAAGATCAAGTTTGCGTTTCATGCAGGTCTTCAAACAAAGCACACCTATCAGGCTGTCCAAAATCACACACTGTAATGGTAAGCGAAATTTCAGTTTCAAAGATGATAATCAACATGCTTCAACATGAGGCAGGACTTGACGTCGCTTCAGTCGTTCTGGTAACGGTACGTATATGGCAGGCAGGAGCTGTACTGGCAGTGGAAAGCCAGTGCAAATCTCCTTGCTGACGTACTATGATCACGGCTCTGGCATTTTTGGGCGGTGTCGTAGTCAGGACTTTGGATCTGTTTGAAGAATATTGTTCCGAGAGACAGATCAGAGTCATTTATTGAAGCGTTGTTTCTGTTGTGGCGTTGGAACTGAGAGACAACGCCGAGCGGGACTGGAGAATGGTCAAAGCGAGGTATAGGGTTATTGTTGTTTTTTTTGGCCAACGAACGTGGTTGATGCAGCTGCGAGTCACTTTAGAACGAACTTGGAGTCTTTCTCTGATAGTGTTAGGTCGGCATCTACAAGTTCCCTGGCGCTAATGAAAAAGCTTGCCGATTTTTATTTCGACAACTCTGCGCAGACCGTACACTCAGTATAGGTTTTGGTCCCTCTCTCCCATTCTTCAAACCCGACTTCTCTTTGGCTCTGCTGATTATATCATTCTCACCTCAACATTAAAAACGCTAATAATTTCAGACAATATTTTGGTTCTATGTCCGCAAAAGATCAAGCTCGGCCTCCATCTCGATGCAAATCAATAGTCCGAGCTGAAGCTTTACCTCAAAGCACGTTCGAACCTCTGAAATTCCTACTAACATGCTTAACACGGGATGTCAGGTAAATTCATCCTCATACGTGCTTTGTTCATCTGCGGATTTACGATAGAACGAAACAAAAAATTTTACCATTTTCACTACTAGTAACTCCAAGCACAATCTATATGCAAGGATGAATGAGCCCTTGAATTGATTGAGCCCTTGAATTGATTGAATGACCCGGACTAAGTACAACTGAGAAGAAGTCTGGATGCATTTACACAGTAGTTGTTGAGACTTTGAAATCATCCATCTCCATTGAAGAGTCATATCTCTCAAAATATTCAATCAGCTAACAGCGGAATCACAACAAGACCCAGTTCTTCTATGAACTCGCATTGAAATTGATTATGAGATATCTATACGACAGACAATGATTCACCACAAATCATCAGAGAATTGATACAATCAAAGGTCGTTATTGGAAATAGAAAAAACGATGCTCAAAATTCGAAGTTCCTGGATTCTGCTATAGCTAAGGCCTCCAACCTTTGCTTGACCTCAGCTGTGATATCTTTCCAATCTGTTTCATCACTGTGCTCCTGTTCATGAAGCGAGGCAAGCGTGATGTCAATCCTATTCCCCGCCCATGGTCCTTCTATAAGCCAATCGCCGTCAATCATAGAGATAGAAGGGTCGTCGGAACAGCCAATGAGAGAAAAAACCACTTGTGCGAGATGATGCGAACTGGACATAGCCACAAACTCTCGTTTGGAGAAGTTACGAACCATCCAACTATCTCCTTCGGCCTCGCGGGGTATGAATCGTTTCCAGTTGAATGAAAGCCAAGGACGGAATCGCCAGTCGAAATTCGATAGCTCCTTGTATAACGAGTAGTGGCCCCATGATCTTCTGTTCTCGAGGACAGAGATATTTAAATGCAAGGAAACGCGTCGAAAATCTGCTTTATAGAGGCGTCTTCCAAGGGTCTTGTCCATTTTCTTGTCCAGGTCTTCTTCATCCTCGTCACTGTCCTTGTCGTCCTCATTTTTCATCGTGAGCTGCCCAATTTCTTCGGCGGTAAGGATTCCCTTTGGCAAATTCTGGGCGTAATCTCCCAATAGAATAATACGACAACCAGCCCAGCTTTTATATCTGAGCTCGGATTCGAGCACGCGATATCGAACTGGGTGAGTCAGCTCCCACATGGATACGCATGTTAGAGAAAAACAGATAAGGTTGAGATAGTCGTCCATGAGTTCTTCGGCGATGACAACCAAGAGTTCGACAGGAAGCGTCAACAGAGTGGGCGGTGAGATTGTAGAATCATCCCTAGAAGTTGCAAGGTTCATCAGCATCATCAGTTTTGCTTTAACTAAGATTCGCGCCTACTTCACTTCTGAAACGCTTGTTTTGGAAAGGACTGGCTTAGACTTGAAGTGCGGAGGGATGACAGGGGTTATGAGGAGACTTATAACATCGTCGTGACCGTACCAAAAAAACTCTCCGAGCTTTCCGAGGTCGCCGGTGGTTTCCTCATAGTCGATGTTGCGAATTTTCCAGTACTGTCCCATGGTGGTTCTCAAGCACGATGAAAATGGCTGGTAACGAGTTTTAGTACTACCACGTGCTGCGTTTATTGTTCCCGAATCGGGAACGTGTAACTCCTATTTATAATTTGATGAAGATTGGAAGTTACCAGTCATTTTTTTATCGTCTCTCACAAACCACGATGGGCCAGTACTGGAAAATTATCAATATCGACTATCAGGAAACTACCGGGCACCTCGGAAAGCTCGGAGAGTTTTTTTTGGTATGATAGCCACCTCATCACTAGTCTCCTCATAGCCCCTGTCATCCCCCCGCGTTTTCAATCTACCTTACCTGTTTCCCAAGCAAGACTCTTAGAAGCGAGGTAGGCGCTAATATCACTCAGAGTATAGCAATGATGACCTGACAAACCATGCAACTTTCAGGAATAGATCACCGGCAACTCTGTTGATGCTTCCCGTCGAACTCTTGCTTGCCATTGCCGAAGAACTCATGGACGACTATCTCGCCCTGTTTTGCTTCTCTGTAACATGTGTATCCATCTGGGAAGTGACTCAACCAGTTCGATATAACCTGCTTCACTCTATGCTCAACTATAGAAGCTGGGCTGGCAGTCGTATCATTCTCTTAGGAGACCACGCCAGAGCCTTGCCAGAGGGGACTGTTAAGACTGTGCCAGTGAGGTTCCGTAGAGTCTTAGAAGGTATAGAGTGAATCAAAGTGATCCAAGAGTGATCGGTAGGAATCAAGGCTATGGTTTATAACCGAAGTCTCAAGAGATGTAATCGAAGATGAGCGGTCAGCTCAATTGCAACGGAAGATGATAAAGATGAACTAGAACCTTGACACTACTTTCAGTAGTGCCCCCGCTTCGTCGTACGGTTCGGTGAATGTTCAGAGTGACAAGTAAGAGTATAAAGACGTCCGGACAACGGTCGATTATAGTGCGAATGTTAGACGATTAGAAGAGAGAGTTCCGGATGGAGTTCAGCAGCAATCTAAGTTGATATTTAAACTGAGGAACTATGTACAAGATACTACAGCTTAT
>MU790860.1:0-25386 GCA_027886635.1 Lentinula boryana | reverse complement strand
AACTTTTACCTACAAAAGCCTGTATCTACCAGTGTCCAATTATAAACACTGTCTGGCTAACTGTGGCTGAAAGCCGGTGAGCGTAACCCTTACACGCGTGGTACGTCTCATCGGTAACTATCTGCAAAAAACGGAGAGCGGCCAGTCCTATAGTTACATCTAATTATTTGCCCATAGAATACGAGAGGCTAACGACCTGGCAGATCGTTCCTGCGCAGGAATGCATTGTGATGCATTGAGCGGAACAATCAAACGGTAGACACATTAATGGGTGCGTCCAGTGTTGTAAAGAAGGCAGTAGTAGTGAGCGAACATGACATCTACAGACATTGTCATGGAGCACTGTGTAAGAACTTTATGCCCCTCGGGTGATTAAGCCTGGCTCTCCACGTTTTGGCATTGATTAATTCTAACTGTTTGAGCACAACTTGATTCACATTCACATTCCTCGCTGATCCAATCAATTTACACAAAGACTCGAATAAATCATACGTCTACGGGTTTCAGCTGCAAGTCCAAATCCATGACAACAACGTCTGTACCATTTATCAAGTACAAGCTCAACACACCATCCCCTCCATCTTCCATGTTCAGTCGATATCGGTCGAACAGGGGCTCCCAGCCGCATCCACTGGAAATCTCCCACAGGATCTTCCAGTCTTCAAAGTGACTTTGACTGGTACTGCTTAGTATGCTGAGCCCAGTAGAGTTAGGAGCATTTGAAGGCAGGACAGCCAACAAAGTATCGAAGCCCGGAGGTGAGACGAGTTTTCCTCTCTTACCAATGACAGTCGGAGTTCTAGTGATGTTGTTGATCGAATGAGCAGCAAGCGATAACGGTAGAGCAATGCGTGTCCAGTCAATCTCGCTGCTACGCCAGTAGTGGTACCTAGAAACAGGAACATTAACATTTGGCACAATTGTTGCACGACAGATTGAACTGACCATTGTTCGATACCCGTAGTGTTTTCTCTGTTCAAGACATGCATTCGATTCTCCCTGTCTAGAGTCTGCGCTTCTTGATTCAAAATTCCTCTACGGATTGGGAAAATAATTACCACAAAATTCAAGTGGCAGTCATTGGAACTTACCCATACTTCGGGATACCAAACATTGTGATACCTGCAGAAACAGGTACGATAGGCGTACCAGCTGTCAGGTTTCCGATAACTTGTCCCCAGTTATTGTGCCAAGTGAATCCGAGGTCAGCGCTATACGCATAATCCATGTCGTGATTCTACGAAAGGCAGGGCAAAGTCAGTTCACCTCAAGATATATGTACCCCCAAGATGCACATGCATTTTCGGGCCCGTTCGGACCAGCTTCAACGGCGACATCTTGTCCGGTGGTGTTGACGTAGTCGCGGTACGTCCTACACAATATTCAACACAATAATTTCAGCCTCCAAAGATCAGAATTCGCACCATGTAGTCTCCAAAGTTCCCTCGCTTGAGAAGTCCAAACCATTGATGTAGGCATTATCTGGAAGATGGTGAATTTTGATTGAATGTACTCAACTGAAGGTAAGACAACGTACTGTTTACACCCTAGGAAGTCATTTCTTAGCCACAGACAATGCTTGCGGGTTTAGACATTCACAGACCTCTAGGTAGCGTCCAACCAATGTCCAATTACTCCGAGGTGTGTAATGATATAACCAGTCATCACCCTGCCCCGCTTGCCCGACACGCATTTCTAAGAGCAAATCGGCTGATGACGTGTTAGAACTTGGGATCCGGAGAAACCTTCGTGTTTCGTACAGATTGATGATCCCATAAATTGCAAGTGACAAGACTGCTCACCGAGGATATGTAACATTAATGAAATACACGTTTTTGTCCAAAGACTCCAAGCCTGGAAGAAAGTTCTGCATTATCACATCATTGGTAGTGAATGCGGTACTAGTAAGCAGAGGTACCCACACTAAGCGGAGAAAATAATTGGTCAGTAAAGTTTACTGCAGTAGGATTCGTCGCGACACCCGCCATAGATGAGCGGTAGTTGAGCGAATTATCATGCTGGTCCCAAATGAGATGGAGGGTCCCGTCGCCCGGTGATATTCCTAACGAGATACTAGGTTTGAACATCAACAAAACCTGGAGTCCGAGTCGCGACATTCTCATACGCACATATCGTGACCATCATCGTCCGTCTGATTATAGTCGGTGAATACGAAGCCTTCCCAGTCTCCATGGGGAAGGCTCCGTCTCTTTATAGCGGCATTTCTGACGGACGAGTTGGCGGTCGGGACCCAAAGTACAGCGTACTGAAAGCCGTTGAATGTTGCAAGCGCGTCTTGTTGGAAGGATTCCCCATTCAAGCGATTGACTGTCTGGGGATCTGAACCAAGTTTGGTGACATTGAGGACTTGGATTGCATGCACTGAGAGCAAGCCAAAGCTAATAACAAGTAGCAGCAATCCAACAATCGAAACCATGATCAAAGAAAGAGAGCGCGGTAGGTAAGTTTCTACAATAGCCTCTGAGCCTCTGAGCCCTACGTCGCGTCGGACCGTAATGAATCATGAGACCTCCTTTCCAGTCGCGACGAGTATTGTACAAGCCTTCGCGTATCACAAGACTTCCAATCAACAGGGACTACTGCAACAGGGTCGGAGTTTGCAATTCAGTTGAATTCACAGAAATGGTGATACTCCGAGGCGGGAATATAAGCGGAACCGGCCCGATTTGTCAACGTTACCCGTATCTGCCGCTGACACGAGTTCCTAGCCTCAGCCTGAATCTTTCGTCTGAGAAATGGCTTTCGATGTTGGTACACCCATAAACACGGCACTTTTGCTTTTTATTCTATACTCTGTCCAGAAGATTGTCTTTCCTTCGACTTCACTTCCCAAGGAAATTCCTCACGAGTTTAGAAATGGATACTCTTGGCTGCCTAAATCCCACCAGCCCACAGTCCTCTTCAAGACTTATACTCCGAAAACCTTAGCGCCCTTCCATGGCAAGGACAACGGAAGAATTTTGCTAGCAATTAATGGAACCGTATTTGATGTAACTGCAGGAAGAAATTTCTATGGACCAAGTGCGTCGATTGCCTTTTCGACGTTCCAACCTCTGATTATAAATTTGAACTCAGACGGGATGTACGGAAATTTTGCTGGTAGAGATGCATCGAAGGGGATGGCTAAGCAATCTTTCGACCTCGGTCAGTTATCCTTCAACTTCTGTTTGCTATGCTCAACGTGCACGATGCCGGACGAATCCACAGACATGCTTACTCCTATCGACCAACCTCTTGATAAGCTTACTGACCTTCAACCCGATGAGATGTACGTAGTTCACGTGTTGAGCATAAACCTTTCTGATTTTCCTCCTTTTCCTTGCCATTATCAGTGATAACATGAAAGGTTTGCTCATTCATCTTCACTTCTTTCAGTTCTAATACACCTTCCAGGCTGGGTTGAGCACTTTTCGAACAAGTACATCGTCTGCGGGAAGCTCGTTGAGAATGATGCCGCTTAAATTGAGAAATTGAAAACTACTAGAATTGTCCTCCACGAATCATATATAAATCTTTGTAGTCAGAGCCCAAGTACCATAAATCTACCTACGGGAGACATCCTTCTACGCATCTATGTCATTTGTATCAAGCTTCTTAGGCTGAGTTTCTCAGAGAATCTCAATACGAATGAAAGAAAGAAGCCCATGGTGGCAACACGCCGCGCGCCGTCAATTGTTGAGAAAGATGTAGGGCCCGTCAAAAAGAAGAGCCTGGAGCATCTATTCAGTACGATTGCAAGCCACAGTGTAGAGGTAAACATTAGGTACAAAGGGTACGGTCCATAATCATATAACATCGGTCCAATAATGCGCGTGTACGGTTGTACAAGTGAGGGATACTAGCAAATAAAACATTAAACATAATTACGAGGAGAAAAGACACGAGAACTCCCCATTCATAACTACAAGTAGACATACGAACAGAAAGCGCGACGAGAGCAAAAGAGAAATAAATATTGCGTTACAACAAGAAAAACTCCGTTGCGAGAAGCGGAGACAACATTTGTGGACGAACGACAGCTTCAAGACGGGGTTCGTAGGGTGATGTGAGGTTCTAGGTTGACCGGAAGCGAGACAGAAGAAGTGAGCAGTGAATTTCAGACCAGTGCTGCTGACTGCAAATATCCGCGGAAAATGGAATCGCGCACTATGTGAAAACTTGAGCTCGACATCAAATCATGATGAACAACACCTTACCGTTTCCAATGATGCGTTGTGTGGCCTTAGTATCCTGTGAAGATTGATCAGAGGATAAGAAGTCTGGGAAAGAAAAGGGTGATTGACCACAACACTGGTGAAATGAGTATAGAGGACCCTGCGATTTTCATTGTTTCGCCTGTGTACCTGAAGGAAATGGGCGCGGAAGTACTGAACAACAGTCTCGTAGTCATTCATGCGTTCTCCGAAAGAGGTGATGCTGGTGATCATGTCAGTGATGACAAACCAGCGGCATTGAAAGCGCTCAACTATTTCTTAATCCTTAAGCCGTTGTCCAACTTCGATCGCAGAAGATCTGTTTTGTCTACGAAGCCGAGGTCAATTGATATACAGCATGCAAATCAAACGTAGAAGTTCACGTACTGAGGAATAGGACTAGATGTGCATTCTTTAGAAGGGGGCTGGAGCAGATTTGCGTGAATAACTGGAGGGAATCGTCTATCCGGTTGGTTCTGGGGTCTTCCTCTGTTTCAAATCAGAGCTTTTGTCACCAGTGAGAGGTAAAGCAAATACCTAGATACTGTAAAAAAAATTGCAGGTTAATTTTTTGTCAACAACTTTGCAGTGAGAACAAAAATTACTTGATCGAATGCGCTAACAGGTGCCACAAATATGATCCTGATGCATTAGTTCAATGATCAACTTAACTCTTTGAATTTTTGATCACGACTCACGCGTTTGCATCATCGAAATACGGTACCCAAGTGTGCCGTTGCCCACGAGCACCGCCAACATCGAACAGGTGCCAAGAGACAGACTTTCCGTGGATATTAACCTGTGTGAGAACAAACCGGGGTGAGCTTGTTGGCAGTCAAAAAATGGGTGATACTGACGTCGAAGACATGTTCTGCAACGCCCATTGTTTGAATACGGGCATGGAGGATGTCATCTGCGACGGAGTTCATGATTCAGTGGTATATATGCATCACATCGAGGGTCGTACCGGTCGAAGGAACGTAGTCAGAGGCTGCAACACGACTTATGTGTCTCAGGAAGCTTATTACAGCAATTAGCAACAGCACGGAAAGAGGTCAACCAGAGATATCTCACAATTCAGACCATTCATCTAATTTCAATCTCCTTTTCGCAATCAATCCCTTGACAGTAGCATGAGCCCAAAGCTCGCGGATGTCGTCCTTAGATGCATCGAGCATATGACTGACATCCTGAACAAGGGCATCGTGAATATCATCTGGCTTCTTTGCGCTGAGTTCATCAGGGTTTCGACCACGTCTGCGCCCTAGGGCGTTCTCAATGGTGCGCGCTTGCCAGCCGCTTCGAACGAAGACACCGCCCTTGCCAGATCCTGAAACGGTGATACCTCCACTAAGTCTATCAGCAAGTGCTGCATCAGTCGCTATAAGAGGAGAAAGACGTCTCCGAAGACCCGCGATGTTGGAACGAGAAGTTTCTGCGTTGCCCTGAAACGGAGATGCTGAGCGCGAGTGAGCGCGATCATTTTCTGAAGGAAGATTCGTTAAAACTGGAGAAGAAGTACCGGATCGCGAAGCTCCCATGTATTTCGAGATAGGGCTGTCAAAGGCCACGTCGTCGTCTATATCATCCCAGGACTCTAGAGTGTTGAGAATGTGCTTGATTGAGTGTACGACGTTGAAATAGATGACTGTACGCCAAGACGCCCGTTCTTGCTCGAGTGAATGCGGTTTATACCTATAGTCTTCAGTTTAGAGCAGTACAAAGCGTTCAAATAGCCTGAGAGTATTACATGAGCTGAAATTGTCGCTGCAGAGTACTCTTGCCAGACTCTGCCTGGCCAAGCAACAGAAGCTGTATAGAATAGAGCATCAGCATACGCGCTGTAAGCGATGATGAGCGGGAGTACCTTGACGTCACCTCTCTTCTTCTTCAAGCTCTCTCGTTCTAACCGCAGCTCCTCGTCAATTTGTTCAGATACTCTTTTTGCTTCCGCTTCTTGCTCGAGGCGAGCCTCCCTTTCGGCTTCGGTTTCAGATTCTGGAGGCTTGAGAGCCTCGGAGAGAGGGTCATCCTGGCTATAGATTGAAGGAGATCTCATGGAGGTAGGAAGAGGATGAGAGAGGGTGAAGGGAGGAATTAGTTTGAATGATGGTGGTAGGGAAAGGAGATTTCAGCGGAGATGTAGGGTTGGGTCGAAAATCAGGATCTGGATATGATTTTCCCAGGCTCAATGGTTCGTACTTTTCTTCCATTTACCAGCGCAAAATATTTCTTATGTTCCCTTTTGATAGTCAGTCACACTTCACACAACGCACGGAGAATTGAAGGCAAGCTCTTCTCTTCCGATCCTGCTTTTACAACGCCTAAATGCTCCCTTGACCAGATTGAACTGTTTTGCGAGGCTGTACCTAAAGCCGCAGAGGTAGATTATTCCATGTCACAAATCATTGTGTGGAAACTCATGCGAATCCTTTGACAGAACTTCCTAGCACTATGCGCATCAAACTACTACGATGGCTGTATCTTTCATCGCAATATCAAGGGATTCATGATACAGACCGGCGATCCCACTGGCTCTGGGAAGGGTGGACAGAGTATATGGGGTAAACCGTTCGCGGATGAAATAAGGTCTACTCTTAAGGTTGGTTCCTGCTTGACCTTTCCCAGGTGATGATCCTACAACTTCTCCGTTAGTTCAACGCGCGAGGTGTAGTTGCCATGGCCAACTCCGGTGTTGACACGAACAAGTCACAGTTTTTCATAACCTATGCCAAACAGCCTCATCTTGATGGGAAGTACACTATTCTTGGTAAAGTCATAGATGGTGCCGATTCAACGCTCGATGCTATGGAACGCATACCGGTCAATCCTAAAAACCGACCTCTATCTGAAATCAAGCTGACTCACGTATGTACGCTGTTGTTCTTGGTTTCAACCGATTTACGATGAATTAACTTAGGTAACTATCCATGCAAATCCTATTGCTGACTCTCAGCTTGTTCGGTAAATATTTCTAACGGGTATCTTGAATGAGAGACCGTTTTGTATCTTTGTGTCAGTCAACTGTTGCTATGCTTCTTCATACTTACAAAGCTGAAATAATCTGAGCACTGTCAGAACTGTTACGTATATGTATATAGCCCCCTCAAACACTGAGGCGGGATATTAGCGCTAAGCATTTTCAAATCCGATGAGCAGACCGGATGAGAGTCTCATAATCAATGAGAATCTTTACTGACTGTACCGTTACAACTCGTATACACATGCGAAAGAATT
Organism: Lentinula boryana; assembly: GCA_027886635.1. Classification (NCBI taxonomy): domain Eukaryota; kingdom Fungi; phylum Basidiomycota; class Agaricomycetes; order Agaricales; family Omphalotaceae; genus Lentinula; species Lentinula boryana. The sequence goes on along the minus strand of MU790860.1, from coordinate 17,935 downwards.
ATCATCAGTTACTGTTACTAGTAGGGTACGACCCCGGGTTCGCGTACATTTGCGCTATTTGAACAACCTTACTCTACTTTCTTTGACATTTTCCCATCTCCCTTCATCATGCCCGGCCAACCCAATGGTTTCACACCAGCCAAACTGTCCACTCTCGCAAAATGGTCAGAGGAGCATATGGCTGCAATTTTTGAAGCAGTCACCGAGGAGGATGCTATGAAAGCTATAGCAAACACCTTTCCGGATGACGTTCGTGCCACACTAAATGGTTCTCCACTCCCTCGACCGATGATTGATAAATTGGTGTTGATGATGAGGCCTGGTCCCCAAGGTGGGTTAAAGGTGCATTGGAAGGAGCAAGCTGAAGTACCCAAAGATCCTAGCTATCGGGTACGTAGCCGTTTGATCTCATGATTATATCTTAGCTCTCATGGATGTGGCACTCGCATGTTTACTATAGAATGGAGCATTCGGTGGGTTCTACTACATCACTGGCCTCAGGAAGCCACATCCGGAAACAGGGGAAATTGTCCCATTCATCAGATACAAGACGGTGACCGTAAAGTGAGTACGATCTCAGGGTTCATCTTCATCAATACTTGAAATCAGTCCTTTTTGATCATACTGCAGGATTGATTCTATGTCTGAAGATTTGTCCTACGACAGCCGGATGATTACAGAGCTCGTATTTGTCGCGTCTGACAAGCCAGCAGAATGAATGAACATCGCCGGCCCACCAGATGGAAACAAGTCAGACCCGAGTGTTCATCGTGATCTGAAGTAGTATGCACAAAGAATAAATGAAGCGCTTAGTGAGGAACCCTGTGTTTATTCAGATCCTTTGTATGAGGTATTACAATGCATGGTTTTATGAGAAATATCCAAGATAATGAGTCACTGTGATGATTAAGGCTCTGTTCTGTAACGTGAGATGAGATGAGATGAGTTGCGTGAGATGAGATGATTTCTGAGAAGAATGCGAGAAGCAATTGTGAGGACCAAAGCCGACGTGATCACCGTGACAACGGTCCGTCACGACACAATCGATAACACGCTTTCTTTATCTCTAACCATGTCATTGTAAGCAGGGAATTAGCAGGCTCAGTGGCCTGAGTGCTGCAAGTCATAACGACGCGACGAGACGAGGAGGCAGAAAAGCAAGTCACACAAGTCACAGCTTGGTGACCAAATCTTGAATATTTACGGAACAAAAATTTGTGAGATGATTAGCCGAAATCTCCAATCTCACATCATTTCCAAAATTTAACGGGAGAACCTTGTCATCTGAACAGTCGATTTAGATAGAACTACGAAACAAAGCAATGGAATCTGCGCCAGGTATAGGAATATGTTTCTCATGGCTACAGGCAGAATCGACGGATGTTCAGTCTATGATGATAGGACGAAAGAATAGGAGACTTACAGTTCGCGAACTAGAGAAGGAAAGGACATTAAGGAAAGCGAGAATGGAAACTTGAGAATGGAAACTTGAGCTCAGAAAAAGAGGCCCACCTCGAATAAGGAAGTTGGCAAGAACGGCGAAGAACAGAAGTATGCTGACGATCACAGGCCCAGCCAAAGCATCTAGAAAAAGATGGAAGAAGTGAGAAGAAATTAGACCATGATGTCGCGTACCAAAGTGCCCAGGATCTCGTCTCCGAATCAGTGTGATACGATGTTGATACAGGACGTAGCCATATATCTTTTAAGTCAGTTATAGCGTGCCGAATCAGTAGAATATAGTACACGTACTAGAACACCAACGCTAATCACTGCATAGGTATACGCAAAATTGCGAGCTACAGTATCGTTGGATGAATTGAACAGAGCTAATGCAAGAGTTCCCAAAAGGACTGCAAGATTCAACCACGATACCCATGCTGAGGTATAAAGATTATAAGTAATGTCATGGGTAAATAAGAAACGGATTAACTTCGTTCATTCGCAAACCAAACCTTTCCTTCCACTCTAACCGGTGTCTTTATCTTTTTCGGGATCCTAACTTGAGTTGATAGGTGGTTTATCGAATGATAGTCCCGCACAGTCGGTCTTTGGCCAGCCTGGTCCTCTTCGGCATTGGGAATGGCATCTGCTCGAGTATATCGTGAAGGACGAGATAGTTTGGGTAACGAGGCCAATGCTGTTGGAGAGAATGGGGAAATTCGCTCAGACATTGCATGCCATGACCGCCGAATTAATGAGTCGGATTTATCGAGGTTGAGAGATCCTTTGGAAGGTCTCGGTGTTGGGGAAGGAGCATCCATCGCGGCGCAAGAACAAACTACAAATTCGGCGAACAGCCGCTACCAGCCGCCGGCAAGATATGAATAAGGAGTACCTTCCAGTTGCCTTCAAGCGACCTTCAAGATGACAAGCCGTAGCTCAACAACCTGTGTTTATTGAAGTAGCTAAGTGTATAATAAATGTCCTAGTGAAAAACGACGTCCTGTACAATTGAGAGTAGTGCCAAAGGGAGATCCAGGCATTGTAAGTCAGCTGACTTGACGTCATCATTCCCATTTGTAGTTCTCGAAGCGTCTAGAAAGGAACGGAACGATCCATCATTTCTCAGAGTAACATATAACATATTCCCGTATCAACTTTTACACTTACAACAACCTTACCATGGGCACCGACTTCTATAAACTCTTGGGTGTTGGTAAAGACGCCGACTCCGAAGCCATCAAGAAAGCTTACAGGAAGATGGTAAGTCGTCGAGAGGACAAGTTCGCGGTTACTTTGACTAACAATCAAACTACAGGCTCTGAAATGGCATCCTGACCGAAATAATGGGTCAGAAGAATCATCACAAAAGTTCAAAGAGGTAAGAGGCTTGTAACGTTGAGTAAATTATGCCGTTACACACAATGCTGATTTGGCCTCCTGTCATAGATCTCTGAAGCGTTCGAAATTCTGAACGATAAGGAGAAGCGAGCAATCTATGATCAATTTGGTGAAGAGGGCCTTAAAGGTGGAGGGGGGCCATCACCTGGCGCTGGTACAGGTCCAAGCGGGTTCAATGGCTTTAGTGGATTCCCGGGTGGTTCTACGTTCACCTTCTCAAGCGCAGGTCCTTCAGATTTCAGTTCCCATGGGGGGTCATTCAGTCCGACTGATCCCCATAAACTTTTTGCGTGAGTGCACATTCTTAGTCGACATTTTCCATCTACTAACACTGGAGATTTCCTAGAGAGATGTTCGGTTCTGGTGGACTAGGCTCTGCGTTCATGGGTGGCTTGGGTGGTATGGGTGGTCGATCTGGCATGAGAGGATTTAATGACGCCGACGACATGGATGGCACTTTCTCCAATTTCGGATCTGGTATGCCCCGGACTAAACCCCGTCCTTCTCGCAACGCTTCATATTCCAAACAATCATCAGCGCCTTCTGAAATTACTCGCCCTCTGAAAGTCTCGCTACAGGATCTGTACAGCGGAGCTGTCAAGCATCTTAAAGTCGGCCGAAGATTGCTCAATGGGTCGACAGAGGATAAAGTTCTTGACATCCAGGTCCATCCGGGTTGGAAGAGTGGCACCAAGATCCGTTTTGCGCGCGCAGGTAACGAGCAGGCGAACGGCGAGGCGCAAGATCTGGTGTTTGTTGTAGAAGAAAAGCCGCACGATACCTTCAAGCGAGAAGGAAACGATCTTGTTTGTCATATTTCAATACCACTCCGGGAGGCTTTGACGAACGATGGAGGCAAGAAGCAGGTCGAAACACTGGACGGGCGGAAAATACAAGTAAATATTCCTGCTGGCGTCATCAAGCCCGGGCAGGAAACAACCGTACAAGGAGAGGGCATGCCTATTAGGAAGGACGGCACGGTAAAGAAAAAGGGTGATTTAATCATCAAATGGAACGTCGTCTTCCCGGATCGGTTAACGTCGTCGCAAAAGGAAGGATTGAAGAAGGTACTAGCATAAACGGACTGATATTGCATTCTGTAACTATATAAATTGCATTGTATTGTATAATCATCTTCAACTTGTTAATTTTCCGCAAAGACGATTCAAAATGACAACAACTCTAGTTTTAAACCTCAGTCGAACAGAGTATGATACTGATTCATGTGCGCACTGAAAGACATTAGAGTTCAGTAAATCTCAAATCTCGACGTTGCTGCCACAAGACGTACAGATGGCCTTTCGAAGCTTCCCTTTGCACAATGGCCCTCAGCCATCTCGGACAAATGCCTTCGATACGCTCCGAGACTCTGGTAGTATCCGCATCGACCTCTTCAAATGTTCGTAGTTTCCAGACCTGGACTCCATTGCTGGATTCGGTTTCGTACAGCGCAACTTTCGCAGTTTCGTCCCAAGTCAAGGTTCCTTTCAAAACAACGTCGTTCTTGAACAGACCGAACAGTAGCGGAATAGTTTCTGTCATTGTGAAGGCTTGACGGGGAAGCATACGTGTGCCTTCGGAATTGCTTTGCGTGTCTTCTGGTTTCGAATCCGAGCCAGGTAGTGTTCTGACATGATTATCACACAAAGCAGCTTTGGCAGGGAGCGAGACGGTATCGGAGTTCAACGTCTCGAAATGTGTGCATAATTTGGATAAGCGACAGACGCGTTCGTGACCTTGCGTCGTACCAATCGCAGTGAAGACTTGCGAAATGGGATGAGAAAGTACAACCGAGTGGCTGCAAGAAAAGTTCGCTTGGAAACCGACACCTTCGGACATTGGTTAAAAGAGTTAAGAGTTCGACTTCGACTCATGATTTATGTACTATGGTGCTACGTCGTCATATCAGTTGACGCGTTTAACGTTCAGTCACAAGGCGATATCTACAGAATGTTTACAGAATTCCCTTACTCCGGAATATTCCTTTCCAACTTTGGAGAACATAACTCGAAAAGAGATGAACCTCATCTAATGATTTTTCGAAAGCCGAAGAGCCAGTCAACAGAGAATCAAGGAATTCATGCGCAGTTTCAGGAGATGTAAGCTGATGAAGCTCTAAGTGATAGATAGATGAGCAGTATATATAAATTTGCGCATATTGCAGCGTACCTGCACATGAATACATTACTGCTAGCGAAGCCCTATGTGTATACCAGGAGAGCTATGCATCGTTTGAGCTCGAACGGAAATGCAGTTTGTAGGTAGTTTTACCTGGGATGAAGTGTCGCCTGAGATATAAGAAGCTTCATCAGCTATTCTCGCGGCATGTTTCAGAGCAGGTCGAGGATCAAGTGGAGGTAAGCCACGTTCCGGAGAGGCCAGCAGAGCGAACGCCTGAAGGATTATTCTGAGTTTACGAAAAACCTGTGGCTGGAAATTTAACCTACTTCAGGAAGATAAGGGAGTACAGGTTCGTTATAATTCAGTCTTGTGTGAAGTACATGGCCTAAACTCGAAGATGGTTTGGACGCCATTTGGATGATTCCCTCGTTCAGCCAAGCCTCAATCAGAGATTTCCTAGCATATTCGCCTTTTCCAAACAAAGAAGAAACTGCACCGTCTGAGAGGGGCTCGGAATGGGCCTTGTCGGCTGGCAACTCAAGTACAGAGCGCGAGAGTGCCTCCCGCGTAAAACCGTGCGTCCGGACCAGTGATGTTGCTATTCTCAAGAGTTGTGACCTTGAATTCTATAGGTTCAGGTGACCTTGTTCGCAAAGACAGTATCATATAGTAGAGTACCTGAAAGCGGACATGACGGTCGAAAAGAGTTACAATTCCAAATTAGGCGCCGTAAACGCTTTGATCTCTTACTTTTATCTTCAGCAAGATCTCTGCAGTATGTCTGATTGGGGTACGCCTGAACTAGACTGACAGAATCAAGACTAAACAAATCTAATCTAGAACAATCTGACGACGAGAAGGTCGCCAGTCCGCCTCCGAAAGTGGTACCAGTTAAAAGTAAAGGAAAATGGGAGGGGGAAGATGAGGACGATGAAGCTCCTGCTGTACGTTATTGGTCTGTTCTTTCGGAAGATCTTTCCCTCAACTAAGATGCGTCATACAGAGCGATTGGGAAGATTCCTCCGAGGAGGAAGAAGAAGTTAAACCGGCATCTACTGTTACCACTGCGCCTCCAAAGAAGAAAGGTACCTTAAAGGCGAAACTGGCAGAGAAGGAGGCTATAAAGGCATCACAGAAGGATGAAGACGACGACGCTTACGACTCGGACGCAGTCTTGGACCCGAGAGAGAAAGCCCGCAGATTGAAAGAGAAAGAGCTAAACTCGGACCTAAACAATGCGGCAGATTTATTTGGTGCTGCTGCTCTCGGAGGTAATTGAATGTTTGTCATACTCCGATCTCGATAGTTAGCCCTTGACTCCATCTCAAGGTACATCGTCGAAAGAGCTGGATTCCTTGCTTTCTTTCCAGCCTCGGACAAAGGAAGATTTCGTCTCACTATCATCGATGATAATTGAATTAGTCATCAAGCGACATCAAAACAAACCCCTCTATCCTCTCTTCGTTGAACATCATGTGCGGGAGCTAGCGGGCCCACTAAAAGATGTCGAGGTACGGAAAGCTGCCAGTGGTTTGACGACTTTGGCGAATGAGAAGCAAAAAGACGCAAGGGATAAAGTCAGTGGAAAGAAAAAGAAGGCTGTCTCCAAACCTACTCTAGGCTCTGTGAAAGTGTCTAGCAAGTGCGTGGATTGCAATGTGGAATCGTTTGTTGTCCTTCTCATGTTTTCGCAGATTCGATACCGGGGTTTACGATGAAGCATTAGATGACTTCGGTAATCATCCAGACGATTTCATGTAGAAAATCATGCATCCATTGCTGGAGATGGTCAAATTTATGCCTGGTATATTCTCTACACCCATTAATTTGTCTCTAAGTATACGTGAATATCAGTTTATTCTGATTCGATTTTTGCTATCCTCATTCATTCCAAAAAAAAAAAAAACTAGAATTATCGGTGTACATATATATATATATATAAGCCTTCTGTCGCTACGCCTTCTGTGTTTGAAAATCGAGAAAAGTCATCGCGTTATTGACAGCACGCAAGGCAAGGATGATAATACATATTGTCATTACTTTTCAGGTCGTGTGGTCGATCTGGTGCTAATATGCAAACAACAACCCATCCATATCTGCAAATCCTGAATCATGGACAGGTTTTTGAAGCCTTCTCTAAAATTCTTTGAGCATTCAATTTGATTTGACCGATGAGGAAGACGTATTAAGTACACGCTTAGAGCACCTTAATAGTCAGTGCTGGACTTGTCCACCCCTGAAGACGCCGGGCGCTCATTTGGGTTGATCATAAGCGCCAACTATTTCGCTCCTTTAACCGACACGATGGCTGATCTCGTCGACTCGATGTTGGATCTCATGCGGAGGCTTCCCCCGACCAAAACTGAAGAAAATGTTGCGTCACTGATTGGAATATGTCCCGACTATGCCGATGATTTGTTAGGAAGCGTCGACCAACCCTTACAGCTCAAGATTGATCGTGGCACTGGGAGGGAGTACCTGGCCTGTGATTACAACCGAGATGGTGAAAGCTACAGGTGCGTTGTACAGAGACAATGCTCTGCATCCGAAGCGGTCTGTAATTGGTGGATTGCATGAACTAGATCACCCTGGTCAAACGAATATGACCCGCCCTTGGAAGATGGAACAATTCCAACGCCGAAATTGAGAAAGCTTGAAATATCAGCTAACGACGCCTTTAATACATATCGTGAGATGTAAGAAACGATGCGTGATAACCTCAATACACTAGCTTATTTGACATTGCCTAGGTATTATGAAGGCGGTGTATCTTCTGTCTATCTGTGGGACTTGGACGATGGTGGCTTTGCGGGTGTGGTGTTGCTGAAGAAGAGTGCGTTCTCGTAAAATTTCGAAAGCCTGACTCGAGCATCAATGACAATTGCTGCTCAGCGATGACGCCGTCCGCATCGAGCGAACCCTCGGGATCCTGGGACTCCATTCATGTATTCGAGACCGCAGAGCGTGGCCGCCAGGCGCACTACAAGCTTACTTCCACTGTGATGCTGCAACTTACAATCCAGAAGAAAGACCCCGTAGATGACAACGGAAAAAGAGAGGACAAAGAAGGTTGGAAACGCGATGGGGAGGTTACCCTGGGAGGTAGTATGACGCGTCAGGCTAGTGCTCGTGCAGTCGAGAATTACTTATTTCTCTGACCCATTGACGTGTCTTAGACGGAGCAAGATTGGCCTATTTACGACTCTTCTTCTCACATAACTAACACAGGCAAGATGATCGAAGAGATGGAGATCAAAATGCGCAATCTGCTTCAAGAGGTACATCTCGTGACTTACCACCATCGGCTTTCTAGTCTTCTGAAAAATTTGTAGGTTTACTTTGGAAAGACACGCGATATCATATACGACCTTCGCAGTCTAGACGATCTTGAGAAGACGCGTAGGCAACGAGAGCTTCAAAAGGAACTTGTGGGATTCATTAAAAGGTAGCAGGATATTGTTGCGATTTTGATTGTACGATATTGAATTCATGAGAATCTGGAATGTCTTCTTTTGACATTTTGACATGGGTTGCTCGTCGCTCAAGGTTCAGCTCGTTACGTCCCTAGTCCAACGTTCATGCCTCAATCCAGTCTGTGAACGCTCAAAGCGACAGATAACCCCTACGAACTAGTCCCTATTGATTCAGTTCGTTCTCGGTAGAACTTCTGGCATTTTGTGATTGGTGCTATTTAGAGAGAAGGAACGGGAAAAAACATCCGAGTCCCAAGTTGTGTTAACTTTCTGGCAGATATTTACATGAAGGAGTAACGAACGGAAAGCAAGGATGCACGTGGTTCTTGCTGACAATCGTGCAGCTGCACAGAACAATGTCCCGATGTCCACTCCTTGATAGAGCCCGAGCGAGAGAAAGCAGAAAGTAAACATTGTAAATGTATACGACAAAGGGTCCGACATCTCCACTTGCATGGTCAATGATATTACTCATACTCACAAGGAGAACGGTCTTGATCTGACAAGGAAAGTCAAAAGCGTCGTCATCTCCTAATGAGGAAGTCGGAGGAACTAATAATTAATTCGGAAATACGTACGAAAGTATAACGATAAGTAGAATGACAGACCCGGGCACGATACTGCGTTCTCATTTCCGAGGAGCTGAGGGTGTTCGAAGCCTAGAAACTGGTCAGGAACTATCGGAATAACATCTGTGGAGGATGATCATGAGTTGTGACATCGATAAGAGTAGGAAGTCCAAAATCCTACATACCTTTCTTGTTATTGAAACGATTGAACCTTTTGACCTAACCAAGGTATCACTAGACATTGTACGAAGGAAAAACGCCCTATACGAGCATCAGAATCAATCAATGTTGCAAACTCTGCGTTACCGACACCTGCGTATGGGGAAGTGAGAATTTTATACTGAACCATAATGTGACGAAGTTGTTGTACCGAACGAGAAGTATCAAATACCACTGTGTGGACATTGGCACTAGTTGGCAGATTGAGGGTGAAGAAGAGTGGGTCAAACTCTGCACGTCCGAGAGAGTGGCCAACCTAGGATCCCACGTTCAAATTGGGTACGGAGTGAGAGTGCATATGTACTACTTACGAGGGTGACGTTGTTCGTGTGTTTGCGTTCCATGAGACGTGTAACTTCAGAACGGATGCCGGAAGCGGTCAACGAATGTTCGTGCTCAAATACAGGGTAGACTGGAACGGCGGTAGGAGTAGGAACATCAGGAAATAGATCCGAGGCCAGGGTGGTTTGGGGTACCTTCAGGTCGATCAACACGGAACGTCTGAAACTACAGTGATGAGGCCTATAGCGTGAGTTTTGGGGCAGGAAAAATATTTACAGCTGAGTCGCCTCTGTCCCTTCGTGTGAGATGATAATGGTGTCTCGAGTCGGCCAGTATTTGTATATGAAACGTATACAGGCATTTATCGGCGAGATCATACCAGGTTCATCGCTATACGCACTCAACAAATTCTGGTAGAAATTTTGACGACGTGCGGAAGCTTTCAGATGAAAAAGAGACGATTGGAAATAATTACTAATTACTATCTGGGCCGCCAACGAGTTTCGGCTCGAACTCAGGAACAGTGCGACCAGCACCTGCAGCGGTGATAGAGGCGGACATCCACAGGAGTCAGGGACTTACCCCCGCATCCTCACTCGTTGATATGAGAAGGACAATACGCAGCCGCGAGCAAATTTAGCGAAAGACGTAATGTCAGTAGCAGAAAGCGGAGTGACGCCGGAGCTCTGAATGACGAGAGCACCAAAGCAGGCTGAAGGACTGAGCAAGCTGATCAGAGCTATAAGTAGTCAATGTTGGGGCAAACATTGATGGGAGACAACCTGTATAATTCGTGGGTCGGGCGCACAACGCTCAGACATAATAATAATTTACTCAAGACTCGGGGTATGCTGCAAAGTGTCGATCCTCGGTAGTGTTACACGCTTGCTACACGTCTTCCTAAGTCAGAAGGTCTTCTCCTTCGCAAGGCGTCAAAACTATGAACAGGGAATAGGGCTTGAAAGCTCGACTGTGGTATATCATTCGATTGTACTGTGGCAGTTAAAAGCTGAGGCTTGAAGCGATTTGAGGACAGGTATGGCGCACCTATCTTTATATTAAAAAATGTAGTCGAGAATATAGAACTTAGGAGTGTTCCAACGCCCCCGGTTCTCAATGCAAGCTTCAAGGAACTCAATTGCTGCTAGATATTGTACAAGTCATCACTACTAATAGCCCTTGATGATTTGCAAAGTCGTATACATTTCAGCAACATCCCGCAAGAATCCAGTACTTGAAGCTCAGCTGTCGAAGATATCAGAGACTTCTGCGGACACAAAGCAGAGCAACGAACCTTCTTAGCCTTGAGAGCACAGGCCAGTCTACCCTCAGGACTTAGGCCTCAGGCCCTAAGTTGAACATCGCCTTCATGCTCTTCATTGTTGACGATTTTCGTAAGTCGACAGGCTTGGAAGTGTCGGACGCTGAGATGACTTGCTGATGATCGAAAATTAGTCAACTAGAGTAGCCGGTAGAGAATGAATAGCTAACTTTTCCGTTTTTAAACGATGTCAACAGATCTCCCTTGTTGTCCTCACTCCGTCCGTTGGGGTAATAGGTGATACTTCCGTCAAATGCACCTTTTTTAGCCAGAGATTCTATGTTGATTTGCCCATAAATTTCCTCGGACTGACTAGGCCAGACCCACGACGTCGGTTTCCCATTATCGTTCTGGAATTGGGCAACAAAGGAGATCTTGAAATCGAACTTTCCTGCGTCGAGTGTCGCCTCATTTCCATCAAATTTGAGGTCCATTATGGGCACAGCGTCCTTCAGAAAGGGCTTCGCTGTTGAGAACTGGCGTACTATTTCGTCTACAGCCCGCGGTGTGATGGAATTCACCATAACGATGATAGGATCGTGAGTAGCTAATTGTGGCAGCGGCTGGGATGGTACGGTCACTTCAGCCTTCAGTGTAACGGCCTTCAAAGCGCGGTTCGCTAGGTTGGAATGAGAAGATAGAACGTTGACTGCCTCCTGGTAATGATAATCACGCTTTGATTTTTCCAGGAAATTCGATACTTACCGAACCAATGGGTACGGCAATTGTCGTCGCGAGGAAGCTCACAAAGAGGGCACAGCGAGTTTTTGTCGAGGAAAGGAGCTGCATCGTAGAACGGATGTTGGTCACGAGCGTTTTTTTAGCTAGAAAAAGTTTGAATATCGAGGAAGATGCCTGACCGACCAGCGGTGGTGAAGGGATTGAACAGTGAAGTTAGGATTCCAACCACGAACCTGCTTGCTTTTTGTAGGGGCAAAAATTGGTCGCTTTGTCATAAGAACGAGGGTCGGTATGTCTTGACCCTGAGACAGTGACCCAGCCCAGGCCTATGACTCAGAGGTAATGGGAGATACTCAGTCTTGCACATTCACCTTTGCCTGCATTCTCTGCATTCTATATGATGAATCCTTCTGCGAATTTTGCATCGATTGGGTTTGACGCGTTCATTTCCAAAGGACAATCATGAACAGGCGGCACAAATGTAACGAGAAAAGCGGATGAGTGATAGCTGAGATGAAGAAAAAGTGTTGAAGATATCGCTCAGTGGGATTGATTGCGGAAAAGCGCGACGCCAACGGAGGCCAGAGAGATTGCCTGTCTCCATAACGACTAGCGGCGAAAAGAAAGAAACCCTATTTCTGCACTACAGTCATTCGGCCATCCTTTGAACATCCGGGTTCCTTTGAACAGTGGCCCCGGAATCACTCAAGATGGTCATCTCTACCCTCGGAGTTGAATTAGTAGCATATAGATAGCATGTCTCTACAATTTCCGATGCTTAAAGAAAAAAATGTTTGGGATGTTCAATGGGTGCTCACTGTTTAAGGCAACAAGCTTGCAAGATTGATCATTCTGATACTCAAAAAATTCCGGAAAAAGCATGTAAATGAAGATATAAGCTGAAGATAACATTCTACAAACTTTTTGAGCAAGAATGATTCAATTGTCTGAGGAAAACAAACAAAACATTGCCATTGCTCGAAGGCTCACATCACACTTCCAAAATAAGAAGCCACAGATAAGCGCTCAGCAACGTGAGAGCTAGTGGCTGTTGTATCAGCCGGTTCTCGATAACCGGATTCTCCCCGGACTTTCTATTCTTGGTTAGTTTTAGAGAAAGTTGCCCGGCTGACTGCTCTCAGTCAGTTGATATCTCTGGATTAACGATATCTTACTTTTTCTCTTGTAACTTATGGTTCCGTGCTGCACATAGGTCATACAGAGCATTCTCGACCTTTCCCACAGAGTGTTGCTTATAGATAGGCTTGTACAGTATTGTTTCCCTGTTGTACTTACTCAGATGTCTTACTTATGCCGTAGCTCGTAGCTTTCTTAGTGTACATCCCGAGTAGTATAAAACGTGTACAAGTACTTGGAATAAACCCAGAATTCTCTCGTCTTTTCGCCGCTTGCTGAGCTAAGCTTTCCATGAATCAACAAATACCTCACTTTCGAAAGTGCGGGACTCTTTCCTTGCTCTGCGCATTATCGAGACAGGACTCTCGACTGTAAGTACTTAGTCTCTCCAAGTTTCGGACAACGATGAGCTCATATCATTCTCACTACAGAGGACAACCCCATCTAGTCAACTCAGAATTCTCCATCCAAACGCCTGATCAGACTCTTAGCCTTTCTTGCGCTATTCCCATATCATGTCCGAAGTCACTCTGGATCAACTCCAAAGTGTTCTCACCGCTGAGGCATTCAGTGTAATTGCTCCAATCTTCACCAGCATTGCACAGCGTCTCTCCACCAACAAGCAACAAGTTGCCAATCTACAGAACACTCGAGTTGCTACCCAGCAACTATCCGAATCTTTCCGTGAAGCCCTCTCACACATCTCCATTCCTCATGCTGCTCCTACTCCTTCTGCTGCTTCTGCCCACGCTCCTTTCCATACTGAACTTCCCCTGTTCAAGGGACATCCTGAGGAGAATGTTAGCGCCTTTATCTCCATTGCTCAAGACTTACTCACTGCCACTCATATCTCTCCAAATGACTGGGCGGTAATTGTAAGTGGTTGTTTCCGGGATGCTGCTCTCACTTGGTATCTTGCCAAGAAGCAGGAAAACGGAGGTAACGCACTTACTTGGGAACGTCTCGAGGCAGAATTAAGAAAGCAGTTTGATCATCCCGCTCATACCAATGAAATCCGAACAAAGTTGACCAAGTGTTCCTTCAAAAACAATGTCAATGACTTCATCACACAGTTCCAGAAGCTTGAAATGCAGCTTCCTCCTACCAAGATGACCTTTGGCGACCACAAGTTCCATTTCCTTCGCCCCCTCCCATCCGAACTTGCCTTCCATATCGCTAATAGTGGTCCAAAGGATATGGCTGTGGTGTATGAGTCAGCTCGAATTTGGGAATGTCATTGTCGAGTTACCTCTCGCACTACAGATTCTTGCCGAAATCCCTATACCTATTCCACTCCTAGTTCATCTTCAACCAGCCACTTTTCTTTCACCCCTGCTTCCTCTACCAATCCTGTTCCCATGGATTTGGATGTCTTCACGCCTCATCCTAACCGGTCTTCGAGGGCTCCCGCTAGCAAAACCAGTATGTCCCAGGTTCGTTGCTACAACTGTCAGAAGTATGGCCACTTTGCCAAGGATTGTCCTATCCCCAATCGCCGAAAAACATATAAGCCTTCTGGTGGCCTTGGCAACAGACCCGGGCGTACCTCTCAACCGATGTTCTATATCGGTGATCCTGGCCCCCTCCAACCCAGTATCCCTCATCATCGTGCCAAACCTTACAATCCTCCTGCGACTATCCTAGATCAAGTTTCGAAGAAGTATTCTGGAGGTGAGGTTATAAAGAAAGAAGTCGAAGATTTCTTGAAGATTTGCAAACCAGAAACCCATGAACCAACCCTCTCGGCCCATTTCTTCCACATTGATCTCGATCAAGACTCGGGTGAAGGACCTACGGGGAGTCTACCTGTATACACCGCTCAAGTCAGTGGGTTCAAGATAGATCCTCGACATCCTGAGCCACCTCGTATCAATGTTGAAACAATTGCTGACACTGGAGCTAGAGATAATTATGTTCATCGAGAAGTCGTTGATGGTATAGCTGCAGAATATTTCAAGTTGCCTCAACGAAGGGAAATTTCAGGTGCAGGATCGACTTACACTGATGGCTTCGCTCGCTTCACTATCAAGATTGGTCCCATCAAGGAGAGCATTTATGCCTATGTTCTCGAGGAAGATACAGGTTTCCGGTATGACTTGCTTCTGGGCCGAACTTTCTTGGCCTCACACAATGTCCACTTCAACTGGGATGACAACTCCCTTCAGTTCACCTCTCAAAAGACTGGGGCTGCAGTTGTTGTAAAGGCTCTTCGGTACCCATTTGAACCTGTTCGTAAACATGACCTGTTTTGCTCTGACATTGATTATGTTAGTCAAGGATATGTTCCTCTCCCATCGGTCCAGTACACTTACAGTGAAGATGAAGATGTCTCGTCAATCGAAACTGTTATTGACGAAAACTCCACATATGCTCTTGCTTCTGGCTCTCCTCCTGAATCAACTCCGAGTCTCAGCTTCTCAGATACTCCTCTCGAGTTCAACTGTCATGAAGAAGTGACAAAGAATTCAGGCTCTACGTTTGGACAAAAGATCAAGAACTTTGCTATGAAGAAGTTCCCAAAGTTATTTAAGAAGAAGGTAGGTTACCCACCTGTCAGACGTTGGGTACACCATATTGACACTGGTGACGCACAGCCTGTCCGAATCCGTGGTCGCCCCCACTCTCCCCACGAGAACGAAGAAATCAAAAAGTTTGTTGATGAAGGACTGGCCGAGGGTGTTATCGAACCCTCCGATTCTCCCTGGTCCGCCCCAATTTTGCTAATTCCTAAGAAAGACGGTATGTTACGGCCTTGTGTTGATTTACAAGCAGTCAACAATCTGATGAGGAAAAATGCTTACCCATTGCCTCGTATAGATGAATGTTATGTAAATCTCCATGATGCAACTGTCTTCACCACCTTGGATCTGAAATCGGGTTATTGGCAGGTTGTAACCATCCAAGGGGTCAGAGACCCCAGGGTGGTTATGAATTGGGCTGGCCCAGCAACCCCCAGGGGGGGAAAGAGCTGGTTACCAGCTATGGAGAGCCTCAGATCACCAGATGTACACAAGATCCAATCTATTGGAGTATATACAACAAAGGTGAACAAGAATAAGGCCAAAGATTACATAATATCTAAGAATCCACTTGACTGCCCCAAACCTAACCCTAACTGCCTAGAACTGGCAACGCCGCCGGTTACACAGGTCCGACTTTCCGAGGATGCAAAGGCAAAAACAGCTTTCACCTGCAGGTATGGTCATTATCAATTCCGAGTAATGCCCTTTGGACTTACCAATGCTCCTGCTACCTTCCAAAACATGATGAACGACATTCTCCGGCAATACATCGACGTGTTTGTGATGGTTTACCTTGACAACATTGTCATTTATTCAAGATCGGACGAAGAACATCAAGAACATATTGAAAAGGTACTTACTGCTCTCGAAGCTGAAAATCTCATACTAAATCTGGATAAATGTCATTGGGCGCAGGGTGAGCTTCTCTATCTTGGCCATATCATGTCTAGAGAAGGAATCCAGGTTAATCCAGAAAAGGTCAAAGCTGTTCTGGAATGGCCCGTACCGGTTACCATCACTGAATTGCGTGGATTTTTGAACCTTGCTGGTTATTATTGTTGCTATGTTCATCGTTTTGCTCGTATTGCCTTGCCCTTAGCTAATCTTCTTTTGGGTGCTCCGAAAAAGGGTTCAGCAATCAACTGGAGTGAGGACTGTGAGCTGGCTTTTCAGGCGCTGAAGGAAAGCCTGACGAATACCGAGGTTCTTATCCATCCCACTCCCTGGCATGTCTTTGTTATTGATTGTGATGCCTTGGGTACTTGTATTGGTGCGGTTCTTCAACAGTCCGGTACTCCGTTCAAGGACCTTAACGAAGGGAAAGATGATAGTGAGTCTGAAGATCGCTTCAACTTCAAGGAAAAAGACTTACGTCCAATAGCCTATGAATCTCGCAAATTGACTCCAACTGAACAGAACTATTCTGCTCAAGAACGAGAGATGTTAGCCATTGTTCATTCCTTGAAGAAGTGGCGAGCTTACATCGAAGGATATCCTATCACGGTACGCACCAATCATGAGTCCTTGAAGTATTTCCTAACACAAAAACATCTTGGTCATCGTCTCTCCTGCTTCCATGACGATATTGCTCATTTTGATGTTAAGATTCTGTACCATCCAGGATCTTCGCAAGTAGCTGCTGATGCTCTTTCTCGACAAACCAGACATACTGATACAGTTCCCTCTGATACCGCCCCTGATTACAAACCACTTCACGCTCAAAAGAAATACAAAGACCAAGTGGAGCAATCATGAATCTCCGCTCCCGAATTCCAAATCAGATCTGAAGTCTTTGTCTTAGCCAAGCATATTCGAACCACTTGACCCACTCCAAAATTCTCGGAAAAGTATCTTGGACCTTTCAAGGTTATCGAATGCATTGGAACACTCGCTTACAAGATACAACTACCTGATTACCTTTCTTGTATCCATCCTGTCTTTCATGTGTTGCAATTGGAACCTTACACTCCTAATCCCATTCCAAATCAAGCTCAAGCTCCGCCACCTCCGATCGAAGTCGATGGTGAACAAGAGTTTCAAGTTGCTGAAATTTTAGATTCGAAAATGGATCGTCGATTCCGTCAATGCCCATTGCGATACTTTATCCATTGGAAAGGATACAAAGGGACCGATGAAGAATTCTCATGGATTGGAGCCAATGAAATGCATGCAGAAGAATTACTTGAAGAATTCCACAAACGTTACCCACTCAAACCTGGACCTTTACTGGGTATTACCAAATAATTATTCATACACTTTTACTTATCCTTTACTTCTTTTATTTCCTTTCTTTTTTGACCGGTTGAGATCAACCGGAAGGATCAATGCCATGATAGCTTATTGAGCGTTGATTCTTTTCCATAAGATTGATATCAATCAATATTTTCCGGACATCTCAGTCCTATTTAAACTTAAATTTTTACAAGTCCTTTCGAATGAACTCTCGATTGAAACTTTCTTATTTTATTTCCTCAAATTTTTACAAGTCCCTTCGGACAGACTCTTGATTGAATTTTCTTATTTCCTTCATATTTATCTACAAGTCCATTGAATTAGAAAAGAAAACCCTTGATCAGGTTATGGGCAGTATACAAAAAACAAAAAAATATACAAAGTCCAAAATGAAGGAGGAGAAAATGAAGGTTCGACCACTTACTCCTTCCAGCCCTTTTGTCAGCGACTCGCTAGCTCACGATATAGCCAGGCGTCACACAATGAGAAAGAATCAAAAAGGGATGAATACGAGGGAGGAGTAAGTCCTCAGAT